>PVJC01018761.1:0-30968 GCA_004026665.1 Murina feae | reverse complement strand
GATGAACAGAATAAACTGGTGAATAGAATAGAATCAGAGGCATAGAAAGGGAGTGGACTGACAATTTTGGGGGGTTAAGGGTGTTGGGGATGCGTGAAGAGACTGGACAATAATTGTACACCTATGGATGAGGACAGTGGGGGGGCAAGGACAGAGGTTGGGGTGGGAAATGGGAGGAGGGGAGCTATGGGGGGAAAAAAGAGGAACAACTGTAATAATCTGAACAATAAAGATAAAAATAAAAAGTTTAAAAAAAAGAAAAAGGACCAACTAGAAATTAAGCATACACTGACTGAAATAAAGAATATTATACAGAGATCCAACAACAGATTAGAGGAACACAAGAATCAAGTCAAAGAATTGAAATACGAAGAAGCAAACAATACCCAAATGAATAAGCAAAAAGAAAAAAGAATTTGAAAATATGAAGACAGTGTAAGGAGCCTCTGGGACAACTTCAAGTGTACTAACATCAGAATTATAGGGGTGCCAGAAGAGAGAGAGCAAGATATTGAAAACCTATTTGAAGAAATGTCAGAAAACTTCCCCTACCTGGTAAAAGAAATAGACTTCCAAGTCCAGGAAGCGCAGAGAATCCCAAACAAAGGGAATCCAAAGAGGACTACACCAAGACACATTACAATTAAAATGCCAAGAGCAAAAGACAAGGAGAGAATCTTAAAAGCTGCAAGAGAAAAGCAGTCAGTCAGTTACCTACAAGGGGACACCCATACGACTGTCAGCTGATTTCTCAACAGAAACTTTACAGGCCAGAAGGGAATGGCAAGAAATATTCAAAGTGATGAATAGCAAGAACCTACAACCAAGATTACTTTACCCAGCAAAGCTATCATTCAGAATTGAAGGTCAGATAAAGAGCTTCACAGACCAAAAAAAAGCTAAAGGAGTCCATCACCACTCAACCAGTATTATATGAAATGCTGAAAGGTATCCTTTGAGAAGAGGAAGAAGAAAAAGTAAAGATAAAAATTATGAATAACAAATATATATCTATCAACAAGTGAATCTAAAAATCAAGTGAATAAAAAATCTGATGAACAGAATAAACTGGTGAATAGAATAGAATAGAATAGAATAGAATAGAATAGAATAGAATAGAATAGAATAGAATAGAGGCATAGAAAGGGATTGGACTGACAATTTTCGGGGGGAAAGGGAGTTGGGGGTGTGGGAAGAGATTGAACAATAATCGTATACCTACAAATGAGAACAGCAGGGGTGGGGGTAAGGACAGAGGGTGGGGTGGGAACTGGGAGGAGGGGAGCTGTGGGGGGGGGAAGAGAAACAACTGTAATAATCTGAACAATAAAGTTTTTTTAAAAAATAAATAAAAACAAATAGAAGCTCCATCTCTATTTTGAAAGTTTTATTTTAAAAGATAAAAATGCGTACATCCTTTTAAAACATAAAAATGCAAAAGTTATTAGGCAAGTCAATCAATCATACAAACTATTAACACAATAATTGAAGAAGTGGAACATTTACCAGTGTAACATGTTGCAGAATTCAAATCACAGCTTAGATATTATATGACTCAACTGTGTTATACCACAGGTCTGAGCAAGGTTTTGTTTTTTTGTTTTTTTGTTTGTTGGTTTTGTTGTTGTTGTGAATAATTCCCACCTGAGGATTTTTTCCTATTTATTTACTTTTAGAGAGAGAATGGACAGGAGAGAGGGAGGTAGAGAGAGAGGGAGTAGAGAAAGAAACATCCAAGTGAAAGAGACACATCGATTGGTTGCCTCCCGCACAGACCGTCACTGGGGTCAGGATCAAACCTGCAACCCAAGTCTATGCCCTTGACTGGAAATCGAACCCAAGACCCTCGAGTGCTTGGGCTGACACTCTAACCACTGACCCACATCGGCCAGGGTTCTGATGAGTTTTAAGATCAGATTCATCCTCTGGTTATTCTGTTCTTAATCACATCTCAGTCGCCACCATCTCACACAGTAGGATAGCTGGCCATGGAGGCGATCCCACAGTGGTTGTCCAGATCCTTGGCCATCTTTATGTAGCCATCCATGCCCCACTTTGCTCCCCAGCTGAAAGAAGAGAGGATTTCCATTTTATACAAGTAACCAAGCTCATCGTTTATCAACAGTAACACCTGCTGCTTAAACAGTGCACCTGAGGCCCAGACCGACTCAGAAAGAAGCAGGAGAGATCACTGTTCTTGCTCATGGCTGGGTTCCAAACCTGCACATAATTCTATCCCCAAACCTTCCACAGAAAAAGAGAACTCTTGGGGCCCGTGTGTTTCAGAATTAAGAACATTTTCACATTTAGAAATGCATTGGTACCAAAACGACATGGATGCCCTAGCAAGAATGGGGCGGTATCTTAATGTTATAATCAAACATTCACGTCTATGTTCACCCCAATGGGATAAAGACTATGGGATTTCAGAATGTGCTCCAAGTTTTGAGGATGTGTATCCAAATACTGATTTCAAAAAGGATTCCCTTTCCAAAACCAAATATAAGTATTTTCTGGCCCTTTATACCTGTTCTTGACAATCCAATATTTATTGTTATCCGATTCTACTCCTTCAAAGCCACCAGAACACCATGATTCAGGTCCTTGCTGCTGCAGTCTGGGTCATAGTAAATGCCTACGAAAATAGGCGTCATTGCTGGGGTAAGAACTGACAGTAATTTTGCCTGTCAACCACGTAAGAGAGGCATCTCAACATTCAGTTAGAGTACATAAATCCAGGTAAGATTTAAAAACAAGATTTTTAAAAATCTAGGCTGGAATTAGGCCCTCCTATAATACAACAGAAATACAAATTGCCACTATCACTTTTAGAAACAACTTATCAAGAGGCATAAAAGACCATTGGTTGAAAACATATTCTACTTTTAGGATGTCAATCAAAGAAAGCAAACAAAACACAAAACTACTTGAGCCAAGGTTTTTTTCCAGTTTTCATTTCAGTAGCAAAATTCTTGGAATATTTTAAAGGTCTAACAATTTTTTAAAAGTAAAGTAAATGAAGCTGTATCAGCCAAATTATGTAGCCATTTGATACATTTATGAAGCACTTAAAATCATGGGGATATGGTTTAAGTCATGTCAGATGAACAACATCTGGTACAAATATTCCATGTATAGAATGCACAACTATGTTAAATCCACACATCCGGGACTTCTACATGCCAAAGTGGTGTGTCAGGGTGGTTTTATAATATTTCTGCCTGAATTTATATAAAGACAAATCCTCACCTTTTTCATAGAACTGGAAGGACTCAAGGCTTGCATCTAGAGCAACAGAAATGGGCCCCACACTTGCCACTGCTTTCATAAGGGACCTCTCGTCCTTATGGATGTCCACAAAACCAGTGTCATTGGCAGCAGAAAATTCAGGCTTGTATTTGCAAGTGTCATCCTTTTAAAGGTCAAAGGGGAGAGCCGTGATTAGATCGTACCTCCCGGGGAACATGAGTTCAAGACAATTGGCAGTTTAATGATTTCTAAGTCAAGTTAGTTATAAAGCATCCCCGGAGGTGAAGTGCTATTGGTTGCTTTGAAATTGAAGAACTAGCTGGTGTGTACATTCAAGGAGATATTCTCTGTCTCCCTGGCCATGAGAGACTTTTCCTATCTACAGAATGGCATGAAATCTCATGTAGGAATAGCTACACGGTGACCATCTAAACAGAGAACTGTGTGGCTCCGACAGTTTGTAGACACAGATTCTCCAGCCTAAAATGTGAATCCTAAATATGGTGAGTGCTTTCTCTGAAGTGCTCAACACTCAAAAGCAGAGCTGGAATGAGAAGGCACGTGTGTTACCATTCCATAATATGGATAGGATTCCTCTGTGTCCAGGCCTCTGTTGTCCTTGACATACTGGAAGGCATTATCCATTAGGCCACCACTGCAGCCCTCATTGCCCTGGGAGCGGGAGCAGTCCACCAGGTTCTGCTCACTCAGCGAGACAAGTTTGCCAGTTTTCCGGAACATCTGTCCTTCAAGGGCACCAGTTGCACTAAAAGCCCAACAAGAACCACACTGACCCTGAAAACGAAATTCAAAAGTGCTCATTCTACAAAACCAATAGCAAGACTTTGACAACAGACGCTCTATCTGGAAACTGTTTTTGAAAACAGCAAACGGCACCTTGTTCCACCGCCTCCCGCCTTTACGGCTGTGTCCTGGACAGCAGAT
Organism: Murina feae; assembly: GCA_004026665.1. Taxonomy (NCBI): domain Eukaryota; kingdom Metazoa; phylum Chordata; class Mammalia; order Chiroptera; family Vespertilionidae; genus Murina; species Murina feae. The sequence continues at coordinate 26,774 of PVJC01018761.1, read as the reverse complement.
GATCTGCTGGACACGGTCCTACCTGGTCCTTCACAGGAGTCACACAGCCTTTCTCTCTCCAATCCACAGATGGGGGGATCTCAGCTAAGGCCGGTTCTTGGAGCATTTCCCCCTTCTTGTTCTTGTGCTTCTGGTTTTGAAAACCATTCATCACCTGCCTGAATTCCTCAATGGTCTTCAAGGAAAAAAACACAGAATGTTATGAAGGAAGAGATTGTTTTGGTGAAGTACCGAGGAGAGGAAGCACAGAAGGTGAAGCCTCTGGTGCCACACTCACCAAGTCGCCAAAGGCATTCATTGCCATGGTGAAGGTACGTCTCCCTTGGCTGTGTTCCCGATTGTGCAGTTCAATCATTTTCATGTTCTTCTCCCACACTGCTCTCCTCCAGCCTTCTTCATTCTAGAGGCAAGCGTAAACCACGTTGTCTTCCTTTCTACTGAAAACCCAACCTACCCTCCACAAGGGGGTTTGCAGACAGGAGACTTTACAAGTCTGGGCGCTGTCCTCCAGCACCCTGGCAGCGGGATGCATGCCCCATGGTGTCAGTAACGGGGGCCGTGAAGTTTTGGCCTGTGAAGAGCCAGTCTCAAGAAGCTACTCTCCGCTCTAAACTCCCCACAGCAAGAACCATTTTCTGGGTGGTCCCTCTGGAATGGTTCAGATGTTAGCAACCTCATTATAGAGCTTCCGGTGTGTTGCCTTCCACTGGTTCCACTGTGCGTCTATGCTGCGGTCAAGCGTTGGAGCAGCTGAGGCTATTCCCAAGCAAAGGGCGGTCAGGAGTGAAGGATTCATGTTTCAGAAACCTAGGAAGGGACGAGGAATGAGTCTGATTAGACCAATCCTTCCCTTGAGCCCTTCCAGCCACCAGGAGTAAAGCATGTACTTGACCCTCCCAAGTAAGTGCACGAGGACTGCGGAGGAAGGCTACGGATGTGGGTAGAGAAAAACAGCCCGGAGCCCCCATTCCCAAGCCTAGAAGGGAAAGGCCGCCCGGGGTCAGGGACCCAGCTCAGGGTCGGATGCTCAGGTGCTGCTGACCAGCCCTGCAAGAGGCACGCTGCCGTCCGCAGCCCCGCACACAACCACCGCGGCCAGAGGATGCTGACTTGGTGCAGGGAGCAGCGGCCCCCACAACCCCGCGGTCCGCTCGGTCAGACCTGGGAACTTCGACGCCTGGGACCCCCACATCCTCGACCCCCAAGGCTGGCGGCGGCCCTGGTTCTCGGGTGGCCCTGCCGCTCCAGGTCCAGGCTTGAGGGCGACGGGAGGGGGGGTGCTCACCTGCGGAGGGAGCAGCTGAGCAAACAGCCGGCGGCACGAGCAGGTCCAGGAATCCCCAGGGCTAGGCTGGGGCCTCTGGGCCGCCCATTTAAGGCCCCGGGATCCGCCCCGGCCCGCCCCGACCCCACGGCCAGCTCGCACCGGGATTGGCTGAGCCGGCTGTGGGCGGGACTTCGGTGCTGGGACTCGGAGGGGGGGGGGGCGCTAGGTCCCAGCTCGTCCCAGAGCTGAGGGTAGCTCGCTCAGTGGAGTCGGGAAGGCGAGCTGGGGACCTCCGGACAGCTATGAGGGTCAGCTAAACGCCCCGAATTCATGTGCGCAGAGGGTGGTTTACGAAAAAAAGATAGGGATGCCCCCGTGGACTTCAGTGTCACCCCGCGTGCCCTTGGGTCCTGTCCCGGTTAGAACCTGGGGCGCAGGGACAGCGGCATCTGGTCCGGCGGCTCCTGCTCCTCCCGCAGCAAACCGCGGGCGGCTGCCGGGAGGAAGAGCCGCGGGCGGAGGAGCGCTCACCGTCCACCGGAGGCGCCGCTGGGGTCGGGGGGAATCGAGGGGAATGACCCTGCCCCAAACGCAGACACTGGTCAAGGCGCATGTCCTCGGAGGAAAGGGGACAGGCGGCGGGGTCTCCAGGGAAGGCTGGCATTCCTAGTGCTCCTGGCCTGTCTTCCCCAGGCAGGGATTCCTCCATCACAGGCTTCTCTCAAAGTCCGCAGAAAGGAGTTGTTTACAGGAAAATGTGGTTCAATAAAGAGGAAACTAGAAACTCCTTTTGCCTCCCCACTCTCTGCGTTATGGATTGTTATGTCTTCCTCAATGAGCTTTTCTTGAGGTTTAATTTAAGAAATTTTACTTTAGTGACATTTACTTCAATTATTTTTTAAATATATTTTTTAATTAATTTCAGAGAGGGAGAGAGAAACATCAATGATGAGAATCACTGGTTGCCTGCCTCCCATATGCCCCCTATTGGGGATGAGCCTGCAACCGTGGCATGAGCCCTGACCTGGAATAGGACTGTGATCTCCTGGTTCCTAAGTCAGAGCTCAACCACTGGGTCTCACCTGCCAGGCAATGATTTTTAATGTACATTTAATGTCAGGATGTAAACGACAGTTTGTGAAAATATATTTATATATTAAATGTTAATGTACATCATTAAGACTTTAGGGAACACAAGCCAAAAATATATGTTTGTTCATTTTATTACAAAAAAAATGTTCATTGCTGAATATATTTTCTAGAAAAAAATATTATCAGTACCTCATTTCCCTTCCCACTTCACCATTTTCTATGCATATTTTTGAAATCTTTTGATAAAAATGATGCCGTGTTTATGTGGACTTGTAAATTAATTTCTATTTAGACTAATAAACCATCCAGAAGCACTATCAGATGCATAGTATTTTTTGTGTGCTTTTTATTTTTATTGTGGTGATATGTATATAACAAAAATGTGTCTTTTTAACAATTTTAACACCACCATCCATGTTCAGAACTGTTTCATCCTTCCCAGACTGGAACTTGGTACCTAGTACACAATAACTCTGCATTTCTCCTCCCCCAAGTCCCTGGCTATTCTATCTTCTCTCTCCGTGAACTTGACTATGTAGCGAACGCACATAAGTGGAATCAGGTGATGTCTGTGCTTTTGTGCCTGGTTATTTCACATAACAGTATCTTCAAGGTTCATCCATGTTGTAGCATGTGTCAGAATTTCCCTTTTTGAACGGTGAGTAATATTCCACCGTGTGGTTGCACCACCTTTGTTTCTTCATTCATCCCTAGATGGGCAAATTGGGTTATTCCCTCATTTGCCTATTTTAAATAATGCAGCTGTCCACATAGTTGTAAAAGTATTTCAGTTCCTGGTTTCATTTCTTAGGGAATATAGCCGAAGTGGATTTACTGGGCATGGTAATTCTATGCTTAATTTTCTTCTGTTTTCCACAGTAGCTGCAACATTTTGCATTTTCCAGAATTGTACGTGGAGGGTTCTAATCTGATATGATTTGCAAATATTTTTCCAGATCCTGTGAGTTGTATTTCATTAAGTTGACAGCATCCTTTGATACACAAAAGTTTTTAATTTTGATGAATTTGGATTTATGCTTTTTTCCTTTGGTTACTATTGAAGCTAGTAACCAAAAACTTGTTACTAACTTCAATATCATGAGACTCTTCTTTTGTCCTCACCTAAAGTTTTATAGTTTTATAGTTTTAGCTGTTACGTTTGGTCTTTGGTTTATTTGGTATTAATATTTGCATATGTAGTAAGGTAAAAGTAAGGTAAAAGTCCAATGTCGTTCTTTGGCGTGTGGACACCATGAGCATGTCCTGTGCAATTCCACTTGGAGAACTTTTGGAAGCTTACCTCTGGATTCTTCCACCCCACTCCACCCCCTGCCATATGCCTTTTCCCTTTACTAATTCTCATCTGTATTATTTTGCTGTAATAAGGACCAGCCGCATTAACTAATGACCTCCCGCCCTAGTGCCAACCAATCAGTAGAGACCAGGATGCTGTGGGGACACATCTGGAAAGCTGATGAATAGCCATTGGGATCCTCCCCTGAGACCTCCAGATAAATACCCTCAGCACAGAGGACCCAGCTGGCTCTTCCGGGAGCATGCCTGCGACTTCCCCAGGCACATTTTCCTTGCTCTCTCTTCTTTCTGAGGTTCAAGGGCCCTTCTCTTGTCTCTGTAACTTGTTTCCTGAGCCCATTTCTTCTACAGCTCACTGCTACCTCTGTGACTTTCTAAATGAACTTTCTCCTATGGCTCTGAATTGTTCTTCGCCAGAACTCAAGTACCAAGGCTGCTGAGCCAAGGTCCGGTCTGACTCCATGCATCTAACACCTGGTGTCATTCTCAAGGCCAACTATCCTATTTCCATGAAATATCTAGAATGGATACATCACAGAGACAGAACATACTAGAAGAGAGGTTACCAGGGTCTGAAAGCGAGAGAGAGTAGGGACTTATTGCCTATTGAATACAGAGTTTTTATTCGGGATGATGAAAAAGTTTTGAAAATAGATAGTGGTGATGTCTTCCCGACCTTGTGAAAGTAAGTAATGCCACTAAAATTATATGCACTTATAAATGGTTTAAATGGAAAAGTTTATGCTATATATATTTTACCACAGTTTTAAAAAAAGATAAAATACTATACAGTGTAGAGTCAAATCTCATGTCCGCCCAGTGTTGTCTATAATCTCTTAAGGAACGCTTGCCTAAGAGGTTGATTTCTCTCAAGTACTGTTTGGTACAAGGATAAATTGGTAAAACTTCCAGCAGGCCTAAAAAACAAAACAAAACAAAACAAAACAAAACAAAACAAAACAAAACAAAACAAAAAACATAGCCCTGGTGTTGTCTTCGCTTTTTATTCTCTCCTCCAGGTGGGTGAAGGGCCCAAACATTCGCGAAGTTGAGCTCTGAGTGAGCCAAAACTGTTAGAAGTTTGTGTGGCTTTCTCCTATAAAAAAAAAATTTGTAGGGAGCAGCTATAGGGTCAAGGCTCAGACTGACCTGTGGCAGAGCCACCTACAAGTCCCAGCTTAGAGGGCAGAGCCCTCCTAGTACAATTAAGCTTGACCGTATAGTCCTCCCTTGTTCCCAGGTAGCTAATGGGCTGTGGGAAGTGCAGCCAGTGCTGCCAAAACAAGGCTTGAGTAACAAAGAGATTTGAAACCAGCAAGAACATTGTAAACATGTTGACCACTCCTCTTGTTTTGCTTTGTGTGATCTGACTATAAAATAAAGCTTCAGCTTACAGGCTGTGTCACTGTTTCCTCACCCAGGCAGTGATCTACCTAGCCCCAACTCTATTCTTTTCCTCTATTTTCTTTAATCCTTCACTGTCCCTCCTCAGGTTTACCCCTGGCCATGTTGGATGTGGTTCAAAATTAAATCAGGTTCCAGGGCTGGAACAAAACTCAGGTAAACCAGGAAAATAAAAAGGTGAGGGCGGGGGAGAGAGGGAGTGAGAAATTCCAAAGGGAGCAGGGAGAAATCCCACTTCAGATCCTGCTTCAACACCTCTCCACCCTACCCCCAATTCCTAGGCATTACCCAGCAGCTGAAATTATTAACCCCATAAATGCTAAATTTGCCTCTAGAGATTTAAGTAAATTTACAATGAGGGGGAAAGGAGATTTTTTTTTAATGCTTTGTGTTTTGTATTTTATGGCTATTACATCTGGATATATGATAAAAACTAATATAAAATATTTTATGCTTGTAATGTCATAATTTTCTAGTTAGTAAAGCTAAAAAAAAACCACACAAACAAACCAAAAAACACAAAATCTCCCAAATATTGAACGCCTCTTTGCTTTTTGTTGCTGGTGAATTCATTGCAATCAATGTTATAATAGACTTTAGTACCAAAAAATGGTATAAATTTCCATAGGTGATGATTTTTGCCATAATTCTGTCTGTGGGAGCCTCTGAAAACAAGGGAGACAGCATGAAAAGAGGTAATTTCTACTTTTGGAGTTTTAAAAAGCAGTTTTAGTTGTTAATGAGATCTTGTAAAATCAGACATCTGGTAGCAGTTGATAATTTTCTGGCCTCTGCTCTTTTCTTTTAAAAAAAAAAAAATATTTTATTGATTTCAGAGAGGAAGGGAGAGTGAGAGTGAGACAGAAACATCAATGATGAGAGAGAATCATTGATCAGCTGCCTCCTACACGCCCCACACTGGGGATGAGCCCACAACCTGGGCATGAACCATGGGAATTGAACCATGACCTCCTGGTTCATAGGTTGATGCTCAACCACTGAGCCACGTTGGCCTGGCTGGCCTCTGCTCTTTTTGAATGGATCAACTGACCCTAACAACAAGATTAAGAAGATTTAGGAAAGCCTTGCTGGTCACTTGGACTTAGAACACTGCTCCTGGCTGTGTGTGGGGGGGAGAGGGGAGCTGGGGGGAGGGTGGAATCCTAATTTACAGATATTCATTACCTGTACCTGACTCCAAACTGAAATCTGCTATGGGCTATTTCAGCCTCAGTGCAAACTGTGCTGAAAGAAAACACAGAACTCTGACTGCGGTGTCACTGCAGATTCAGGACACACACGCAGGGATTGTGAACTCTGTGCCCACTCCTGGCTAAATGGACTCTTAACCTCCCCCTTAACCTACTGCCGGGGCTGGCTCACTGCTGTTGATGATTCTTCAGGTTTTGGTTTTCCAACTTAGTTACAGTTTGCAAACAATAGACTGATTAATGGACCCAACTTTGCCCCTTTTCTCCTGGTACCTACACCTCAGTAAAGCAAATTGAGCAGTAAGTGCCACTACCCTCAAAAAAGAATCAATCTTTTCTAGGTGCTCACTGGATATATCTTCAGGATAGGAGCCTGTGGTGGTTATGAAAGCCACTTTGAAATTCGTAAAAATTTAAGATTTTTTTTCTGGACAGAAGCTTGAACATGACACATCTTCCCAGTAAAGTTGTATAGAAATGTTTTTCTGCAAAAATTATTGTATTCTTCCTTACACCACACACAAGAATGAACTCCAAATGGATAAAAGACTTAAATGTAAGTTGCAAAACCATAAAAAACCCTAAAAGAAAACATAGGCAGTAAAATGTCAGATACTCCTCAGAGCAATATTTGGGCCAATGTTTCCGAGGGCTAGGGAAACACAGGAAAAAGAAACAAATGGGACTACATGAAACTACAAAGCTTCTGCGGAGCCAAAGAAACCACCAGCAAAACGAAAGGGAACCCAGCTTGTGGAGAACATGTTCGCCAATGAGTCATCTGATAAGGGCTTAATCTCCAAAATATATAAAGAACTTATACAACTCAAGATCAGGAAGACAAACATTAAAAATGGGCAAAGGACCTGAAGAGACACTTCTTCAAAAGTTCCAGGATAGCAAGAAGCTAGAAAAATTCCAAGGCAGGAGGCATAGGGAAACTGAGACAGGGAAATTAAACAAGGCCAAGCAGTTTGGACAGCTTGCAGCTGGTTTGTAAATAACGTAACAATCCATTATCTTCCCCAAAGGAGGACACTTGAGAGCAAATGGTTAAAAGCCTTCCTAGGAGAGAATGCAGGAAAGAAGGAGAAGGGGGAACAGACAGTTTATTTTTCACTCCCTAAACAGAGGCCAGCTGCCTCTGGGTCTGGCAAAAGGGAATTGCCAGGTGTATCTCACTAATTCTGGGAAAGGAGTAAAAAAGTAAAAGGGGGACCCTGAACATTAATCTGTACCAAGATATTCAGCAGAGGAATTTTAAAATCAATAGACAGAAAAGTATATATAAAGCAGAAACCCCCGCCCCATGCGTTCTTCAGATTAGCAAAAAGAGCCCATCCATGCGTTATGTTGCATGATAGATTTGCTTACCTTGCTCCTTTAATAAATCTGCCTGCAGTACTTTCTTTATAAATCAGCTTTATCACAATGCTGTCCATCACTCATTTGAATTCATTGCTATGAGCATGACAAGAATTGAGGTGAGGCCTCTCCCTCCACCTCAAGAGGCTGTCCAGTAACACCTTTCCTGGTGTTTAGGTGCCTGTAACACAAAGAAGACATACAGATGGCCAATAGACATATGAAAAAATATGGTCACTAATAATCAGAGAGATGCAAATTAAAACTACAATGAGGTATCACCTCACACCTGCCAGAATGGCTACCGTCAATAAATCAACAAACAACAGGTGCAAAGGACTGTCTATGTCTAGTGGAAATTTCAAACAGAAGTTTTTACAAAATAGAGGTTACTATGCTACATTTACAATAGCTAAAATCTGCAAACAGCCCAAGTGCCCATCAGTAGACCACTGGATTAAAAAGCTGTGGTACATTTACACCATGAAATACTGTGCAGCGGTAAAAAAAAAAAAAAGGAACTGTTACCCTTTAAGGCAGCACAAAGGGACCTGGAGAGTATTGTGCTCAGTAAAATAAGCCACTATTTAACCCTACAACTAAATGAATTGGAAAGACAACAGCAAGAAAAGCCCAGAGAAAGTAGAAGAAAGGAAATAATAAAGATCAGAGTGGAAATAAATGACAGAGACAAAAAAAGTACAAAAAATCAATGAATCCAAGGACTGGTTCTTTGAAAAGATAAACAAGATTGATGAACTTTAGCCAGACTAATAAACAAAGAGAGAGGACCCAAATAAATAAAGTCAGAAATGAAAGAGGCAATATAACAATGGACACCACAAAAACACAAAGAATTATAAAGAAATACTATGAACAATCAAATGCCAACAAGCGGGACGACCTGGGTGAAATTGACAAATTCCTAGAAACAATCTTCGAAAACTAAATCAGAAAGAATCAGAAAACCTGAATAGGTCAATAACAACTGAGTAAGTTGAAGCAGTAATTTGAAAACTCCCAGCAAACAAAAATCCCAGAATTGATGGACTTACAGGATAATTTTACAAAAAAAATCAAAAAGAACTAACACCTGTCCTCCTCAAATTATTCCAAAAATATTCTAGAGGAAGGAACTCTTCCAAGCTCTTTTTATGAAGCCAGCATTATCCAAATTCCAAAACCAGATAAAGACACTACAAAGAAAGAAAATTACAAGCCAATATCCCTGATGAACACAGATGCTAAAATCCTCGACAAAATATTAGTAAGTCAGATCTAGCAGTATATTTAAAATATCAGCCCAGCCAGTTTAGCTCAGTGATTGAGCATTGAGCTATATACCAAAAGATCATGGGTTCAATTCCCAGTCAGAGCATATACTGAGTTGTGGGCTCAATTCCCAGTAGGGGGTGTGCAAGAGGCGGCTGATCAAAGATTCTCTCTCATTGATGTTTCTCTCTCTCCCTTCCTCTCTGAAATCAATAAATATATATTTATTTATATATGACAAATAAATTGTATTTATGGTGTATATATATCATACACCATAATCAAGTGGGGGTTTTTTCTGGGGATGCAAGTCTTGTACAGTATTCACAAATCAATAAATGTAATACATCACGTAAACAAAATGAAAGATAAAAATCACATGATTATATCAATATATGCAGAAATAGCATTCAACAAAATCCAGCACTTTTTTATGATAAACACTCTCAGCAAAGTGGGAATAGAGAGATCATACCTCAACATAATAAAGTCCATATATGACAAACCTAAAGCCAACATCCTACTCAAAGGGCAAAAACTAAAAGCCTTTCCCTTAAGAACAGGAACAAGACAAGGATGTCTGCTTCTACCACTCATATTCAACATAGTACTGGAAGTTCTAGCCACAGCAATTAGACAAGAAGAAATAAAAGGCATCCAAATGGGAAAGGAGGAAGTAAAACTATAATTATTTGCAGATGACATGATATTGTACATAAAAAACCCTAAAGACTCCACCAGGAAATTACTAGATATAATAAATGAATTTGGCAAAGTAGCAGGATACACAATCAACATCCAGAAACTGATGGCATTTTATATACCAATAATGAACTCTTAGAAAGAGAAACTAAAGGGTTTGTATGCATGCATATAAGCATAACCAATGGACACAGACACCACAGGGGTGAGGGCATGAGCAGGAAGGGGGTAAAAGGGGGTATAAGGACACATATGTAATACCTTTATCAATAAAGGAAAAATTCAGTTACAAAAATATTGTATTTACTATTGCAACAACAATGGAATTAACTTAATCAAGAAGGTAAAAGACCTGTACTTGGAAAACTATAGGACATTGAGAAAATAAGTAGAAGAAGATACAGACAAATGGAAGAATATACCATGTTCATGGATTGGAAGACTTAACAACATTAAAATGTCCATATTACCCAAAGCAATCTATAGTTTCAACGTAATCCCTATTAGGATACCAATGGCATACTTCACAGAACTAAAAAAATATTCCAAAAATTTATATGGAATCCTAAAAGACCCTAAATAGCTGCAGCAATCCTGAGAAGAAAGAACAAAGTTGGAGAGATCATAATACCAGATATCAAACTATACTACAAAGCCATTATAATCACAACAGCCTGGTACTGGCATAAGAACAGGCATATAGATCAATGGAACAGAATAGTTGACCCACACCATTATAATCAACTACTATTTGACAAAGGAGGCAAGAACATATGATACAGTAAGACAGTCTCTTTCAACAAATGGTGTTGGGAAAACTGGACAAGACACATGCAAAAAGATAAAATAAGACCACCAACTTATAACATACACAAGTATAAACTCAAAATGGATAAAAGACTTAAATGTAAGCCATGAAACCATAAAAATCCTAGAAGAAAACATAGGCAGTAAAATCTCATACATCTCACATAGCAGAATTTTTGCCAATACATCTCCTAGGACAAGAGAAACGGGAGAAAAATAAACAAATGGGACTACGTCAAAATAAAAAGCTTCTGAACAGCAAAAAAAATCACCCTTGAAATGAAAAGGAAACCCACTGTATGGAGAGCACATTTGCTAATGATACACTGATAAGGGGTTAATCTCCAAGATATATAAAGTGCTCATACAACTCAACAAAAGGAAGACAATTCAATTAAAAAATGGACAGAGGACCTGAATAGACACTTCTCCAAAGAGCACATACAAATGGCCAAGAGACATGACAAAATGCTCCAAGTAACTAATCATCAGAGAAATGCAAATTAAAACTTCAGTGAGATATCACCTCACACCTGTCAGAATGGCTACCATCAATAAATCAACAAACAACAGGTACTGGAGAAGAAGTGGGGGAAAGAGAACCCTAGTACACCACTGGTGGGAATGCAGACTGGTGCAGCCACTGTGGAAAACAGTATGGAGTTTCCTTTAAAAATTAAAAATGGAACTGCCGTTTGACCCAGTGATCCCACTTCTGGAAATATGTCCTAAAATTCCTGAAACGCCAATCAGAAATAATATATGCACACCTACGTTCATAGCAGAGTTAGTTACAATAGCTAAGATTTGGAAACAGCTCAAGTGCCCATCAGTAGATGAATGGATAAAAATCTGTGGGACACACAGTGGAATACTAGGCAGCTGTAAAAAAGAGGGATCTCTTACCCTTTGGGACAGCATGGAAGGGCCTGGAGTCTATTTTGCTAAGTGAAATAAGCAAATCTGAGAAACAAACTATCACATGATCTCGCTTATTTGTGGAATCTAATGAACAAAACAAATTGACCAACAAAATAAAATTAGAAGCATGGAGACGTGGAATATACTGACATACCTCTATGTGGGAGTGGGAGGATGGGGGGAGGGGAGGAAGAGAAGAGATAAACCAAAGAATTTATATTCTCAGCCCGTGGATGCGGACAATACGGTGATGAAGACCTGGAATGGTGGGCAGGGGCTGAGTGGAGAGGAGTAAAGGGAAATGAGAGACATCTGTAATACTGTCAACAATAACAAAAAAATTTTTTTTAAAAAAAGAAAGCCTGCAGTGATGAAATAAATGTAAGAGCATCATAAAGTAAATACAGATAAATAAACAATAAACACAGAAACGGCCTGCGTGGTGCTGCTGGCAGCATCGGGGTTGGGCGAGCCCTGAGCACCGCTGAAAGTGTCCCTGCCCCCCCAGTGGGTGGGGTGACCCCAGCCCACTTCCCAGGCCACAGTGAATGGAGTCTCAGTCTCCCCTGGCTGGGAACAGTCCTCTATGCCCGTGGATCCCGAAGGTCATGGATTTTCCCTCTCACTAAGGATTGAATTTTCCATTTTTTGCAAATATGGACCCAATGCAAAAGGTAAATGTGACCGACAATGGTGGCAGCTTAATGAACTTCAACCCTGCCGCGAGTATTCATTTTATGTAAAAGGATGCTCCTCATTTTTATGCAGGCTCAGAAAAGCAAGAGTAAGTTTTACAACTTGGTTCTTTTCATCCCCCCTTGAAATTCTATGCTGAACAAGTCTGTTTGTGAGCCTTGCTACTCCTTAAACCCTTTGTAGATGTTTCCCGTTTTCCTTATTTCATGTAAATATGTTTAAACATTTACTTCTGAATTATAAAACCTGCTTTCTTCAATGCACAATGGAATCATGGAAGCTCCCTCCCACTCTCCATCCCTCTTCCCAAACATCACCAATGTTAACCAAGTTTTATTCAGTGCAGACACAAATAAACACACATTTTCCCAAAAGCACTGTGTCCACTTACTCACTTGTTTTCTCACAATGTTTTGTGGCCCATTTGTCTGGTCATGCTTTGTGGGACATTTTTTTTCTTGCTGCATATTATTCCATGTAGGGGTGTAGCATATTTATTTAATTAATCCCTTTTTGATGGATTCTTAATTCCTTTCCAATTATCGTCATAAATAATGTGCAGTGAATATCTCTATCCATATATCTTTGCATACTTATGTGATTTTGGTGGTATTGATGCCAAAAATACAAGATTTTTTTCCATTGAAATGTGTGTACATGTAAAAATTTGAAAAATATTAACAAATTGTCTTCAAAAAGAATGTGCTGTCCTAGCCAGTTTGGCTCAGTGGATAGATAGTCAGCCTGTGACCAAAGGGTCCCAGGTTCGATTCCTGTCAAGGGCACGTACCGTATTTTCCAGCGTATAAGACGACTGGGCATATAAGACAACCCGACTTTTGAGAAGATTTTCCTGGGTTAAAAAGTCGTCTTATATGCCAGAAAATACAGTATTCAGTTGCAGGCTCCTCCCCAGCCCCAGCCCTAGTCGGGGCTTGTGCAGGAGGCATCCAATCAATGCGTTTCTCTCACGTTGATGTTTCTCTCTCTTTCGCTCTCTCTAAAAATCAATGGAAAAATATCCTTCAGTGAGGATTAAAAAAAATAAAAGAATGTGCTAGTTTATGTTGTTTCCCCAACACCCTTCTGACACTGACCAGCCTTCGAGAGCCCAATGAATTCACTGTTTATTCATATTTTTGTTGGGTTTGCATCACTTTTCTCTCTACAAATGAGCTATTCCATATTATATGTACTGCAGTTGCTCTGTACGCTACCTTTGGCATTTGTCTTGGGTCATTACTTATAACTTCTTATTGTGGTTGTTGTTGGCCAAGTAAAAGTGTAAAGTTTTTTTCATTTTCACTGTTGCCATACATCGAAAGGCCATCCCCGCTGAAGATGTATACATTTTCACGCATTATTTTTTCTAATATTATATGTGCTCTCTTTAAATCTTTGGGTGCATTTAAATCATCTTGGAATAAGAATTGAAAGAGTAATGCTGGTATTTCTCCCTCCAAAATTAATGTTAATACATAGTGTGGCATAATTTCATAATCCATAATTATTATTTTGTTAATTGGAAAACATTTTTATTACATATCAAAGTCCAAATGAACTTGGATCTATTTGTGGACTCTGTAATCTGTTCTCTTGATCTGTCCATCATTGCATCATTTCTTTACTTTCAGAATTTTTCCTGGTTATATTCTTACATACGATTAATAAAGATAAACTTTAGAATAAGTTTTTAGGGTACAAAATAATTGTGTTTAGATTCTGACCATCATTCTATGAAATTAATATTAATTAATTTGTGAGAAATGACATCATAAAAGTAGTGACGTCTTTCTAAGACTGTATAGTGTCTCCACTTATTCCAGTCTTCATTAAATCTCTCCATACATGTTACTCATGTTCTACATATAGATGCACATGTAGGAAACATTTGTTAGGTTTATTCTATTCAATTTGATTCTTACTGTTATCAGTAAAGTTTTAAAACAGTTCTTATTTGCACATAAGAGAACTCTTTATTTCAATACATGAACATTTTCTCTTGCTGAACTGTGTTATTGTTTCAACTAATTTTTGTGTTAATTATCTTGGATTTCAATGTCCATTCTACAAGTCTGACTGTTTTTTAAGGTAATATTTATAACTTGTAAATTTTTTAAATTAATTATAACATGTAAGCCTAAGGAGAAGATGGTACTGTATTAAATCAGTTTTAATAAAATAAAACACGTCCTTAAAATTAATTTTAAAGACGGGAGAGACTCTGGCTGTGGCAATGTGAGCAGGCGGGTGGATTCTGTCAGCAAGCACAGTGTGAAGTTGGCAAAACTGTCAAACGTAACTGACCAAAGAGAAACAACAAGCCAGAGGAGTCTAATTATGTATCACAAAAAAGTGCTAGAAATTCAGGTAAAAACAATGGGAATCTGAAGTTTTCTGGTTGGGGGGCTGCTCCCCTTACTACTTCCCCTGCGGTCAGAAAGAGCTATCATTTTTCCAGGATGAATGTATTAGTCAGGACCGGGTCAGGAGAGAAAAACCACACCGTAATTTGATCAGAAAAACATTATTACAAAGAATTATTAGCTGTAAGAAGTGGTGGGAGCCCTGGGCTGTGTGGCTCAATGAGTTGGAGCATTGTCCCACACACTAAAAGGTTGCCGGTTTGATCCTAGATCGGGCGTGTGCGGGAGGCAACTAATCTCTCTCTCTCTCTCTCTCTCTCTCTCTCTCTCTCTCTCTCTCTCTCTCTCTAAAATTAATCGAAGACCAGTGAAGTGATTGGGGTAACAAGGTATTAGGTAATACAAAGCAAAGAGAACGCTGTCAACTCCCTGAATGACAGCAGTCATAGTGGTGCCACACCAATGGAACCTGCTGAGAAAAACACCTACCCTCTGGAACTTTCTGAAAATCTGCCTACTACAGAGTGGGGGAAGCTCTTTATGGAGAGGCACTGACCATACCTCAGCCTGAAGGGGTGACGGGAGGAGCTGCTGGCCTCGTGGTGCTGCCCTGCGCCCTGCAGGAGCGGGAGGCTGGAGAAGCTACGCAGGCTGCGGGTGTCTGCTCCTAAGGATGCACACGCTGCAGGAGTGGGTGCTAGAGGGGCAGGAACTGTTCAGGAGCTGCGTGCTGGCAACCTGCCTGCTCTGGAACCTGGAAGGAAAACCCCTTTCTCCTGCGATGTGTCCCTGGTGCCCTCTACTGACCAAGTTTAAACATCATGCCACATGGCAAAGGAAAACGACTTAAAAGACCGGGATCTGTTTCTACAGATCACACCATGAAGAATGAGTTTGGAGAGCATAGCTACACTGTGAACATAGAAGCACCACAAAATGTTATCTAAAATACCCAGCTTTCAACCAAAACATTACAAAACATGAAAAGTTACAAGAAACTTTTGTACTGACTCAGATGCAAGGCAATAGAAATGACTCTGAGTGGGTCCAGGTGTTGAATTTATCAAACAATACTTCCAAACAGCTATTATAAGATGTTCAAAGAATTAAAGGGATGTTAGGAAAAATGGCAGAGGAGGTCACTCCAAGGGCCTGTTCCTCCATGAAAACATTGAAATACCAAGAAAAAATTTGTCAGAACCCACTTTATCAGAACTTTATAAAATAAAACAAAACAGAAATGGCAAATCAAGAAAAAGGCAACTCCAAAATGGTAGAGAAAGCTTTGATGCATCTTAACCTGCCCTTGCTCCACCCCCTCCCTGTCCTGGTGGCAGCTGTGAAGACCACGTTCCCAGTGACCTTTGACTCTGAAAGGAGCAGAGTAGACCGTATTCTCAGAGAATTCTGTCTGTCAAATCCAGCAGTTTCCAACGGGTGCGCCACAAGAATTTTTAAAACATTCTTGCAACACTTGACCATTTAGCCAGGGGCACTGACCTCTTTTCCCTTCGATTGTCAAATTAAAAAATGACAACAGCCAACACAACAGTAGCCTCCTGGTGTGAAGGAATCAAAAGTATACCTCTTTTTTTTGCCAGATCAGCAAAAAAAAATATTTTGGGGAGGCGTACTGCAGAATGTTAGTCATTGGTTTACGTGTACCAACAGAGTGGCATCCTAAAGCAGCCCCCATGGGGCATTAAAGCTCAGCTGAAGTGAGCAACACTTCACTTTTTTATATTTTATTTTTAATCTGCCTGGAGCCGCCTGAGGGGCTGATGCAAGGCCCTTGTCTTGGTTTTGCCTAACTTGAAACTCTCTCAGATGGAAAGGCATGAGCAACCCTTGGCAACACCGTGAGGCAAACACAGGCTGCAGCTGCCGCGTGCACGGTTGAGGCAAGAATAGAGCGCTGAAAGCCCAGAGGAAGACCTGGGGAGAGAGCTTCTTTGGAAAAACAGGACACTCACAAGTGCCAGTGCACACAGTACTAGGGGATGTAGAAGGCTGCGGTGCATGCCTGAGTGTGATGCATGCTCAGGAAAGGACCTGAGAAGACCCTAAGTTTTCACCTCTAGCTGACCTCTGGGCTCAATGAGGCAGAAAGTGAAGATTAAAGCAGAGTGATAAATACCTGGCTACTTGTGGAAGGGGAGGTACACCCCAGAGTCAATATGCAAAGACTGGGAGGTTCCATCTCTCTCTCCCTCCCTTGCTCCCCTCTCCATCCTCCCTCTCCCTTCCCCCTCTCTCATATAATTGTCTTTATCTATTTCTATTTCTCCATTTCCTCATGTCCAAGGAAATCTGTTCAAACAAGAGCCGAACATAAACTAAAGGAACAAAGACTTCAGAGATGACCTATGACAGAAAATACAGACTTCACCAAAATAGATTAGAAAAGTCATTAAACAAACAGCTACCACCTAAAGCAAGCAACAAAAAACAAAACCTGAAAGAGAGTGAAGAATCAGATTCCCAATGTTTCCACATTACAATAGTGAAACTTACAATGTTACCCCATTATAAAATGTCTACATTTCAACAGAGCAGTATCAAACATGCGAAAAAAAAAAATACCAGCAATGAACAATCTGAAAAGGAAATTTAAAAAACCCTTCCATTTACAGTAAGAACCCAAAACAATAAAAAGAAGCTTGCACTGAATCTGTAGGTCACTTTAACAATAGGTCGTTTTGACAATATTAGGTCTTCCACACATGAGCCTGGGCTGCGTTTCCATTTGCTTGTGACTTCTATCATTTCTCTCAGCAGTTGCTGCAGTTTTCAAGATACAACACTTTCCCCTGCCTGGTGAAATTCAGATCATTAGCACTGCTATGTGAAAGGTCCAGAACACGTAAATCCATGTAGACAGAAAGCACTTGGTGGTTCCCAGGTACTGGGGGCAGAGGGGAGTGGGCAACAATTGCTCAGTGGGTACAGGGTTGGTTTCCTGTTGTGGTGGTGAAACTCTTTTGGAGTTACACAGAAGTGCTGGTTACACTACTTTGAATGTGGTAAATACCACTGAGTTATTCACTGTAAAATGGTTAATTTTATGTTATGTGAATTATACCTCAGTGAAAAAATGTTTTTAAAAGAATATTAGCAAGGTGTGTTTAAAGAATTATCCTAGCTAATAAAAGAGTAATATGCAAATCAGGTGTCACTCTGTGACAAAGATGGCCACCCCCATGGCCACAAGATGGTGGTGCCCAGTCCGGCTCAGCCCTGCCACTGAAGTGGTCAGGCCTGTTAGCCAGGCAGGTGGCAAGGGAGGCGGGGGGGCTAAGGGATGGAGGATGCGATCAGAGGGGGCTGGGGGTCCCCTGCCCAGACCAGAGGCCTTCGCCAGAGGCTCAGGCATGGGCAAGGGCAGATCCGGTGATAGGAAGGGTATGAGGGTGCCCTACCAAGGCATAAGGCCTGGGCCAAAGGCCTCAGGCTTGGGAAGGGGAAAGGCCAGAGATCACAGGCGCCTGGGCTCTGCAGAGCCAGCGATCAGAGGGGCAGGGGTGGAGCCTACGGTCGTAGGGGTCTGGGCACCGGTGGAGCCAGCAAAACAGGGGTCTGGGGGTTCCCTTCCCAGGCATTTAGCTTTGGCCAGAGGCTGCCAGTGGGGCGATGGCAGGGGGCTGGATCAGAGCTGGTGATCACAGAGGCCTGGGCTCTGTGAAGCTAGCAATCAGAGGGGCTCAGGGGTCCCCTGCTCAGGCCTGCACCCTTGGCCAGATGTTATAGGCCTGGACAGGGGTGGGGCTGGGATCAAAGGGGCAGGGGTAGAGTTGGTGATCAGAGTGAAATACAGAGGAAACACCTTTTCTTACTGCTCACTGGCTAAGCTCCCAGTATGCCACTGGTAATATTCTTAGTAACTTGGGTAATAAGAATCCAAAAAGGTGATCTAGAGTTTTTTCACCACACTCCTGAAGAAAAAAAATGAAGGTCCACTGCTAGAGGGCTAAGAAATGTCATACCCTGCCCTAGCCGGTTTGGCTCAGTGCATAATGCCTCAGCCTGCTGACTGCAGGGTCTGGGTTCAATTCTGACCAAGGGCATGTACCTAGGTTGCAGGCTCCTCCCTGGCCAGGGCCCAGGTCAGGGCATATGCAGGAGGCAATCAATCAAAATGTTCCTCTCACTTTGTTGTTTCTCTCTGTCTTTCCCTTCTCTTCCACATTCTCTAAAAACCAATGGAAACATATCCTCAGGTGAGGATAAAAAAGAAAGAAAGAAAGGTCATATCCAACGTAAGACACATCTTGAAAATGCCTAGCGATCAGAGGGGCAGGGGTGGAGCCTACGGTCATATCCAACGTAAGACACGGTCATGGTGAAGGGACTGGAGTCCCTGTTGATGAAAACACCTTGGTGGCTGCGGTGATTGGCAGTGGCTGCAGCGGTGGGGTGATGGGGCTGGTGGCTTCCCCTGATTAGCCTGGTCACCTCCCACAAAGGGAGTCCAGACTGCAGCTTAGGCCCACTCCCCAAGTAGGACACCCCCTGAGGGCTCCCAATATGTGGTAGGGGTCAGACTGGGCTGAGGACCCGCCCCCCCCCGCAGTGCACAAATTTCATGCACCGGGCCCCTAGTCCTATATAATGAAAGGGTAATATGCAAATTGACCCTAATAGCAGAACGATTGGGAATGACTGGTAATTATGACACACGCTGACCACCAGGGGGCAGACACTCAATGCAGGAGTTGCCCCCTGGTGGTCAGTGCACTCCCACAGGGGGAGCTCTGCTCAGCCACAAGCCAAGCTGATGGCTGCCACTACAGCAGTGGTGGTGGGAGCTGCTCCTGCCTCCTCAGCAGCGCTAAGGATGTCTGCAGCTTAGGCCTGCTCCCCACTGGCAAGTGGACATCCCCTGAGGGCTCCCAGGCTGCCAGAGAAATGTCTGACTGCCAACTTAGGCCTGATCCCCCAGGGAGCGGGCCTAAGCCAGCAGGTGGACATCCCCTGAGGGTTCCCAGACTGTGAGAGGGCAAAGGCAGGGCTGGGGACCCCCAATCCCACCCTGAGTGTGTTGTACCCAAATGTCGTGGCCCCCAAAGACTACGAGTGAGCCCCAAAACCGTTGCAAGAACATGAGAGCTTTATTATACAAGTTAACTTGGACTCCCGCTTGCCCACCGCACAATGGCGCGATGGGGCAGGAAGTGAAGGTTTCAGGCAAAACAAAGAATTTATAGGGCCGGAAGTAGTGGGTGGGGTAACGCGTGTGGCCCCTGTTGATTGGTCGAGGGAAGGTCCTTGGCCGGGCATTTCCTCTGCATCCCTATTGGCAGATCTTCACTCTCGCACCGCCCTTCCGCCCTTACATTCCCCCCTTGGTTTTATGTGCATGAGTCAAAGCATTGACTCTTCTGGGTACTCCTTTCCCTCAAGGACCTGAGGGGGGAGCATTTTGTTCATTCACCTTTCCCCCAAAATTCAAAACATGTTCCTTGCTGCATGGGGCAGAGCTTCCTTCTCTGTGTCCCACATACGAGGAAGAGGGCCTGAGGTGCCCTCCGTAGCAGGGCCCCCACACTCCTGCCAGGTGCTTCCTGTCAAGCAGATGTCCTCTAGCTTTAACAGGTCTGAGGTCGCAATGGAATCCTGGCCTCGCCCTTCAAAAGACCAGCCCCCAGCCTGGGGCTCTCCCCGTGCACCAAAAGGCACTTCTATGTGGCCCCGGAGGTCAGCCTGGGGGGAGGGGGGGGCCAGGCATTTGTGCCAGGGCTGCTTCGCAGGTGCAGGCAACCGCCTGCATGAGGGTGCTGGCAAAGGCACCATCGTGTAAAACAGAGTGGACGCTGGAGGCCTCGGCTCTGCGCCTCCAACCCCATCCTTGGGGCCACGTCCAACTGCTCTTTGGGATCTTGCAGAAGCATCAGAAACACCTCCTTCAAGGTGGCATCTGCGACCTCGCAACCCACCAGACACAGGGGAAGGCACAGGCAGCGCCGGTTCTGTTCCAGCACCTAGAGGAGCCCCTTGAAGCTGCCTTGGTTGTCCCTGGAGAAGAAATGCCTGTGGGACGCAGGTCTTCATCAGGGCCACGGTGCAAGCTGCATCCTGTAGGCTGTCCAACTCCAGCAGGCTGAGAATCCGGTCCTGCTGCAGGACAGCCACGCAGTCGCCTCCGTCTCGTCCGCTTACTGGATGAAGATGTCCCAGAAGACAGCCTCCTCCGCTGGTCTCTGGACAGGGCACAGGCTGGCTGGTGTTGATGCTGCATCAGCAACCTGCTGCCGGGCACCCAGGTCTGCTGCGGCGACTCGATGAATGTGAAGAGCAGTTCCAGGACAGTGAGCCTGTCCAACACGACTTCCTTGCTAAGGACTTACTTTCAACTTCTTTCTGACCGCAGCCAAGGTTGTCTGCAGGATCCTGCCATCCGCAAGGGCGGCCCCAGAGGTGGGCACATGCAGCCCTTTCTGGGCTGCCCTCACTCAGAAGCAGTGGCACCCAGTCCTGCATCATGTTCTTTGTCGGCCACCTGCACGATCACCGTGGTGCTGCCCTGCAGCACAAGGAGGCCTTTGTCTTTGGTGTGTACCTTGAACTTGTACCTGTCCGTCTGCTCGCGGTACAGCATCGTGTAGTTGATGGCAAACACCCCCGTCACCGAGGGCGCCAGTGAGTAGGCGACCTTTGTGTTCTCGCCGTTGTCATCGTCGGTGGCCAGCACGGTGGTCATCCTGGAGACCTCCGCCACCATCTGGCCGGTCGCTGGCCGGTTCTGGTCGCCCTCCGTGTCACTGGCCGGCTTCAGCTGGAAGGGCATGTCCCCCACCGCCATGCAGGTGACCATGCCGTTCTCCTCCTGGTTCTTGGTGGGGCTGCTCACGGTCGCGGGCCATGACGGTGAAGCGCAGCTGGCTCACTTCCTCACGGTCAGGATGCTGAGCCAGCCCGATGCCTCGTCCAGGCGCAGCAGCCACCACACCGATTTGTTGGTGGTGGCACCCATTGACCCCACGTCCAGGTCAGGATGAGGGTGCTCGGGGTGCTGTTCTCCACCAGGTCGGCCTCGTACACGCTCTTCTTGAAGCAGGGGCTGTTGTCGGGTCGCCGCCGTCGTGTACCCACAGGGTCAGCTCCTACGAGTCGCTCTGCTTGTGGTCCAGCGGTTTCTTTACGATGAGCTGCCACTGCTTCTCGCCGCCGTCTGGGGCGTCGGACGCCTGTAGTTAGAACACGCTGCTACCTCCTGCTGACTCCGTCCAGGCATCGTTGCCGTTCGCGCCGTTCCCGTCGTTCCCGCCATTCCAGGGGTAGGGGGCGCTGTATGCAGCCTTGGAGCACCGACTCTCGCCACCGCCACCACTGCCACCCTTGGGCTTCTGGACTTCCCTCTGGGGAGGCTACAAACAAGGCCTGCAAGAACTTGAGTAGAATTAGTTTCTTTAATCTGTAGAGGCCCCACTGGTTTCCAGGGCAGTCTTCTAGGCTGCTTCATCTTGAGCCCAGTTGCCCTTTGCCTCTGTGAAGTTTTCATACCCTGCAACAGCTCTCTGTCCCAATCTGGAGACCTGGGTCCCACTGCACTGCCTGGGTCCCACTCTGAGCTGGGCATGGGAAAAGCAGCCATGGGGCGGGAGAACCTATGCCCCTGTGGCCTCCATGGCCAGCAACCACCTTGGGATCCCCTCGCCTGCTGGTGGGGACCCCAACATTGATTGGATGACTTATGCATTCAATATCCAGCACTTTAACTGGATACAACAAGGTCACGTCTCTCTGGAGCCCTGTCTGATGAAGAAGCAGGCCTCTAGACTGCCTGCTTTCTTTGTCCCTAGCCTTTATTTCCTTTGACTAGCAGATTTTAACAGACTGCTCCAGGCTTTACTTTGATTAGTACTGGGGCGTGGTTCTTAGCCAGGCCCAGAGGACAGCAAGAATTCTTTCTTTACAAATACAAGAGTGTGTTTTCTAAAATAGGATTAAGCAGCATTTCAAATCACCTGCAATCAATTACCACGAGACACTGTTGTAGAAATGACACTGACTTTAAAATTTCCACTCTTCCTTTCCCCGGCACTGCCAGGGACAGGGCCATCGGGGAGGTCGCTCCACCCAGGCGAAGCTGTGCTGAGCCATCTGGCAGTTCCCATGGCAGATCAGCGACCAGGCCTCCCCCAAGTGTCCTTGGTTTAGGGAAGACAAAATTTCTGCTCAATATTTTTATTCTACTTGTCCCAACCTACTGTTCTATTATTCA
This sequence comes from Murina feae, assembly GCA_004026665.1. Lineage (NCBI taxonomy): Eukaryota > Metazoa > Chordata > Mammalia > Chiroptera > Vespertilionidae > Murina > Murina feae. The sequence goes on along the minus strand of PVJC01018761.1, from coordinate 4,136 downwards.
TTAAATTTTTAACATTTTTCTTTATACACCAAAGTCATACTTTTTATACTTTTTAGTCACTTAGAACCCTTAGGCTTAAATGTTCCTACAGTTGAGGTTTGTGCCACCCCTAACATGGGCATGGTCACACGGGCCTGCAATACAGTATACAGGCTGCTAACCATCTCTCAATAGACACAAAAATCTGATGGTATTCTTCTTTGCCCAGTTGGGCACCTGTCCTTTTGACAACTGAATTCAAATCTGTAAGAAAATTAAGATTACTATACTTATATTGTGGCCGCTTCTAACAGCTAAATCTTCTGCTACTACACATGACACATAGTAAGGCTATACAAACATCTTAGGAAGGTGACTAGAGTCTATTCTTGACCTTCCCACACAAGGCAAAATTGCCCTTTTCCCTCTGGAGCCATTGTCAGGGCTGTGCACCGTGGCCAGTTCTTCTTTCTAGCCACAAACACAGTTTGTCCAATCTTATTGGCTGTGATCAATTAGTTGTAAGACACCACTGCACTCAGACCAGCCAAATTTAGTAATTTCCCATGTACTAGCTTAGCTTCTTATTTTTAACCTTAATTCCCACTGTCTTTGCTTTTATTCTTTTTGTCATATGTCTAGCAACTTGTATAAAATTTTTTACTCTTAGAAACCTTAAACAGCCAGCATTTTCTAGATTAGCAACACATTCATACCCAAACAGAAATTCACTAGGTAAACAACATTAAGCAAGCAACAAAGATGCATATTTAAACAATAAAGACAGATAACATTTCCCATTAAAACCTTGGTGTGTACACTTATCAACACACATTTAAGTACACTTTTACTTTCAAGAAAATATACATTCAGCAAAGTATAATAAAGCTTCTGTAATAAAAACTAAAAGCAGGCAAATTAAAAAATATTTAGTTCAGTAAGCAACATTTCCTTTTGTGATTGTCTAATTCAGAGGGAGGGGGCGGCCCCACCTTTCCAAGATGGCGGCCTCCATGGGAACCACATGTAATGCCCTGGGCTATTCAGCCGCCCGAACAAACCTGAACAAACCCCTTTAACTTGCTTATATTACATGACTTAATGAGCCAAAGCTCAGACAATATACATCACATTTTAAATCTTTATACCGTAAATCTAGATCAAGACTTTTATCTTTCGAGAAGCAGTTTTTGCTGGAAACCCTTAGGAATTTAAAATGCAAATTAAGCACATTCCTGCCTGAGCCTTCAGCTGGATTTCTATGACCTAGGCCTGAGGCACCCCTCTGGCCATTTTCCAGCAATTAACCAGCCCTTTGTTAGTAAAGCTCACCAGATTTCAGACAGAGAACCTGACCCAAGGCAGTAAGGTTTGAGCAATTCCAAAATTTAGTTGCAGGGAGGGAACCAGGTTGAAAAGAACAAACAGAGAAACACCTTTACACCAGCAGCAAGTACTACCTCTACATAAAAACAGCGGAGTTTCAGAAAACCATTCAGTAAACCATTCAGGAGCCTCCTTTTTGGAGGTTGTGACCTGTGGGGAGAAAAACAGCTGCTGGCACCCTGCCACAGCAAACAGAGCAGTTAACTCTCTCAGTAGAGCCGAGCAGAATAAAACAGTACCCAATTCTCCAGAGCAGAATAAAACACAGAAACACAGAAACAGACAACCTTCCAACTCCTTCTTGTTTCAAACCCTAACAAGGCAAACCCTTCTCTCTGGCCTGAAATCCTGGAGGGGACTTTCCATCCCTCCGATCTTAATTCGTGGAGAGGCACGTCCCATCTCTCCAAATTCGTGGAAGGCTATTTCCGATCCCTCCTGGGAAGCGTGGGATGTCTCCCACCAACTTCCCGCCTGTAACCTATTGACCAGCACATCTGCTTAGGTTCTTTCAGGCTTAAACCATTTCAAAAATGAGCTCACACAACACACAAAAAGACAGACACAAGACAGACAAGACACATACCGTGGTCAATCAGGCTCTCCGGTTCGGGAGTCCCTCGGAGGTCTTGGGGGATCCCGGCAAGCCCCCAAATGTTGTACCCAGATGTCATGGTCCCCAAAGACTACGAGTGAGCCCCAAAACCATTGCAAGAACATGAGAGCTTTATTATACAGGTTAACTTGGACTCCCGCTTGCCCGCCGCACAATGGCGCAACGGGGCAGGAAGTGAAGGTTTCAGCAAAACAAAGGATTTATAGGGCCAGAAGTAGTGGGTGGGGTAACGCGTGTGGCTCCTGTTGATTGGTCGAAGGAAGGTCCTTGGCCAGGCATTTCCTCTGCATCCCTATTGGCAGATCTTCATTCTCGCACCGCCCTTCCGCCCTTACAAGTGCACATATTTTTGTGCACCAGGCCTCTAGTGGGAAAATAATATGACAAAGATTCAACAAACAAGGAATCTCAATAGAGAGATATTCAGATGACAAGTACAATAAGTTCCCTTCAAACATGACTCAGGTTTCCTAACACCCTGGGGAGGGGGGCATTAACCTGTTTCACCACGGAGACCCTGAAAGCAGAGAAGTCACAGGACTAATTTGCACCAGTGAACGGGGATCCAGGCTCTGTCAGTCACCCACACACTTGCATCCAGGGCCTGCCATCCCAGGCAGGGACACATTGGGGAACATGGGAAGGATGCTCACCTGGGAGGGGAGGCAGCTTCTGGACCAGTCACACGACACACACAGAGTCTGGCACAACCTCCGAGCCTGTTTCTCTGTGTTGAGGCCCAGCTGGACAGGGAGGGGGCAGCGGCCAGGAAAGATGGGCCCAGGTGAGAAGTCTCCTTCACAAAGTGCCCAGGAGGCTGGGAGAGTGGGTGCTGCCTGCCGCAGGGACAAGGGGAGGCAGCAGAGGAGGACCTGAGGGCTGACCTGCGATTTTGTGGGAGGGGCTGAGGGCCCTGACATGAGGCCATTCTCGCCCTAGCTCTTTGTGGGGGCAGCAGAGGGCCAGGCCTCCTTAGGAACTGCACAGCTTCAGCCCCATCCCATTGCTGCTGCTGGGCCACCGCCCGGTGCCACAGCTTTGCATGCTGGGTGGCCTGGGGCCATACTAGGGAGCTTCAGCCGTCCCACCCAACCTGGGAAGGAATCAGACTTGAACCTGGGGAAGAGGCATTGCCTGGGAGGCAGGAAGAGAGGGCCAGGGTATGGCCACATGGGAGTAAAGCTGGGACAGGCAGTTCTGCAGACAGGGGTCTCCTCCTGGCTCAACTTCTTCCCTCACTGCTGGCTCATCTCACTCTTATATCGGGGGTTCAGGTCCCTGCTTTGTCTGTGAGGTCTGTAGCAGTACCCATAATAGATGACAGGAGCCTCTTGCCTCAGCCTGGACCTCATCTCCCACCAGCCCTGGGGCCACATGCACTTGGGCCCCAGCCACCCTGCTGGTCCTGAGTGTGAAACGGCCCCACAGGTTGTGAGTAGGACCTGTTTTCCAACGGATGGAAAACCATGTCAGCATCTATCACACAATAGTCCAGCCCTGGTTGGGAGGGAAGGGGCAGCAGTCGTGGCGTCCTTTAATCCCTGTTGTCCCTGAGCCCAGTCCCCCAGCCACAGCAGATGGGTCCTCCTCCCCCAGCTGGACAAGATCGTCCCACACAGAAATCCCCAAGGGACTTGTATCCTCCCCACCCACTGTCATTCCCCGTGTACCCACCTCTAGCAGGCTTGTCGATATTACTCTCCTGTCACCCCCTTGTCCCCGCCTCCCCCACCCCCCTCCACTTTCAATCACCCACTGAGACAGAGGCTGCTCCTCCTGCAGGAGGCCCATGGGGGACAGCCTGCCCTGAGGCCCAGCCTTTCTCTCAGGTCAGGCCACAGTCTGGCCTTGGGAGCAGAAGTGGTGGGAGGGGTCCCTGGGGATTAGAGAGCTGTGCGCTCCCAGGAGCAGTTGGAAGAGGTCCCTGCCAATCAGGAGGAGGGATGGAGGGTCCCCTGTGGGTGCAGAGCACCCAGGACCTCCCACATCCTCCCTTCCTCTCAGATCCCCTCCCCAAGGAGCAGCGCAGACCCCAGTACAGACACAGCCGCACCCAGAGCATTTTCAAACAAAATTATCTTTATTCATAACTGACCCACAATGTCCAAAAGGTGCTACTCCTACCCCCACCCAGGCCCACCCCCACCCTAATGGT
>PVJC01018760.1:0-30977 GCA_004026665.1 Murina feae | reverse complement strand
TTAAGTTCCTTGAAGGTCTCACTTAGTTCCTCGGAGGTTCGTAGAAGATTTTTGAGTAGCTTTATAACTGTGGTTTTGAACTCTATATCCAGTCGTTTGCTTTCCTCCGATTCTGTCATTTGTGATGTGACTCTTTGTCTCCGCATTTTGGCTGGTAGAGTGGCGTTTTCTGTCGCAGCTGAGGTCTGTTAATTTGGCTATAGGCGGGGAAGCAGGTGCGCAGCTTGGGGAGGGGTCTCAGAGTCACTGGGGCGGAGCAACCTGTGATGGCTGCCACTCAGCCACCTCTGCGGCACTATTCCACACCCTGGCGTCTGCGCGCCTGAGTCCCACGTCTGGGAAAGCTGCGAACATTTCTGCTAGAACGCCACAGTCGTCTTCTGCCCCGTTGCCAGACTGCCCGCACAGCGTTCACTGTGACCCCGGAGCTTGTAAACCACGCCGCCGCCGCCCTTTCCCGCTGCCGCCGCAGCTGCCCCGCGCGTCCCTACCTTTTTATTTTGGCGCCGAGAACGGGAACTTCGATTCAGTCTCGATGCGCTGCTTCTCTTCTAGTTGTAGCGTGTCCACTCCCTTGGTTCTGGAGTATGGTTGTTTAGGTTTATTGTTGTATTTTTTAATATTTGTGGGATGCTGAGCATTCAGGTATACACCTTATGCCGCCATCTTGGTTCTCCCGATGATTATTTTTTAAATTTAGGTAATTGCCTGTGAACTTGACCCAAGGCTAGTAGCTGAACTGCACAAAAGAGTTCAGGGCACGTGAGTATTCGTAATGAAATTAAAGTGCGTTTCAATCTCATGAAACAATATTCTTTTTAAGTTTTTGTTGTTGTTGTTGTTTTTTTGTTTTTTTTATATCAGACCTCTGGCCAGCAAACTTCAAGTAATGGTGGGTGATGTGTTGAAAACAGATTTGCCATTCTTTGATGCTTGTGTAGCAAATTTGCCTTATCAGGTATGTTTTTAGATTGTTGGGAACATTATATTAAATGTTTCCTTGGTGTGTCTTTCCCAGAAATAACTAGTTAATTCTTTTACAGATCTCTTCTCCTTTTGTCTTCAAGTTGTTGCTGCATCGACCTTTTTTCAGGTTTGTGACAAATATCAGAGTGACTGCCAAAAAAGTAGAAAAATTGACAGTTGAGGTCATGAACACAGCTAAAGATGAAAGTTAATTCAATTATCTGGCCGGTGTGGCTCAGTGGATTGAGCAACATCTCATGTACAAGAGGTCCCTGGTTCAATTCCCAGTTAGGGCACATGCCTGGGTTTCAGGTTCAGTCCCCAGTAGGGGGCTTGTAGGAGGCAGCTGGTTGATGTTTCTCTATCCTCAATGTTTCTATCTTTGTCCCTCTCTATAAACAAAATCAATTAAAACTTTTTTTTGTTTGTTTTGAAAAACAACTGGATACTTTGTTTTGTAGAAAATATCAAATTCTGTGGAGGTCTTTCTCTCTTTTTGTATTTGACAGAGTTATTAGGGAAGTGTGGTGTAAACGCTGCTTTTTTTTAAAAAATATATTTTATTGATTTTTTACAGAGAGGAAAGGAGAGGGATAGTCAGAAACATCGACGAGAGAGAAATATCGATCAGCTGCCTCCTGCACACCCACCACTGGGGATGTGCCTGCAACCCAGGTACATGCCCTTGACCGGAATCAAACCTGGGACCCTTCATTCCGCAGGCCGATGCTCTATCCACTGAGCCAAACCAGTCAGGGCTGAACCCTGCTTTTGAGATTAGCAACTTTTCCCTAGTTTGTCATTCTCAAGTTAGACTTTTTATTACCTTACTAGAAGCCCTGTGCACCAGTGGAGTCCCTCAGCCTGGTCTGCACCGTCTTGCAATCTGGAACCCCTTGGGCGATGTCAGACTCCTAGTTCCCCTGAGGCATGTAGTAGTGTGTGAAGTGGCAGGCAGCCTGGGCTGGGTGCCACACTGCTCCCACTCATCCTGGCTCTGCTGTGCCTGCTGCCGCTGCTCAGTAGTGTGCTGCTGTGGTGGCACTGAACTCGCCAGCTGTGAGCCCTGTGTCTGGTGCCCCTCAGTCAGCTGTGGAAGCTCCAGCTGTGGAAGCGCACTGACCACAGGAGGGCAGGTCCTGTGTCAGTACACATCATAGCAACCAGTCAAATGGACGTTTGGTCACTTAGGCTTTTATATATATATACTAGGAGCCTGGTGCACAAAAATTTGTGCACTCGGGAGGTCCCTCAGCTTGGCCTGTGCCCTCTCACAGTCTGGGACGCCTCAGGGGATGTCCACCTGCTGGCGTGCCTGACCAGCCTGGGTGAGGGGCTGATGGCTGTTTGCAGGCTGGCCAAGCCGCCCAGTGCGGATTGTCACCCCATTGGGGTGTGGCTAGCCTGGGTGAGGGGCTGAGGACTGTTTACAGGCTGCTCACAGCCCCTTCAGATTTTGGGTCCCTACTGGGGTACCTGGCCAGACTGGGTGAGGGGCTGATGGCTGTTTGCAGACTGGCCAAGCCCCCCACTGGGGTCCCTCACTCCACTGGGGTGTGGCCAGCCTGGGTGAGGAGCTAAGGGGCATTTTCAGGCTGTCCACAGTCCCTACTGGGGTACCTGGCCAGCCTGGGTGAGGGGCTGATGGCTGTCTGCAGGCTGGCTAAGCCCCCCAGTGGCGACCCTCACCCCTTTGGGGTGTGGCCAGCGTGGGTAATGGGCTGAGGGGTGCTTTCAGGCTGCCCACAGCTCCCATTGACCCAATGTCCCAGCAAGGCTGGCTGGACGCAGGTTCTGGGGTTTATCTTCTATAATTGATGCACTGTTCCTTTAAGCTAAGGCCTAGTAAGAAACCTCCTCTGCTTCACCTCGAGCTTCTATAATGAGACATTGTTACCCTTAGTAGTCAGGCCAGGCCTGCTGTTTCCTTCAGCTCCTGAGGATTCTATGATTGATACTTTATTACAAATATGTTTTGCCTTGAGCCAGGATAAGCGGAGTGGGCCGCAAACAGTTTCAGTTTCACTCCTGCTGCAATGGAAGCTACCGTTTACTCAGGTCCGTGAGTGGCAGCCTCCATGTTGGCTGGGTTAATTTGCATATAGTAGCTCTGATTGGCTTGTGGGCGTGGCTTACCCATCCTGAAGAGACGGTTAATTTTAAGATTATGCTTTTATTAGTTTAGATAGACAAGAGGCCCAGTGCATGAATTTGTGCACCAGTGGGGTTCCTTAGCCTGACCTGCGGGGTTGGGCCATAACTGGCTCTCTGACATCCCCCAAGGAGTCACAGATTGTGAAAGGGTACAGACCAGGCTGAGGGACCCCACTGGTGCAAAATTGGGGCCGGGTAGGGACGCCGGAAGTTGGCCAGTCAGGGAGGGCTACAGGGTGTGTCCAGCCCATTTCATCAGTCCTGATCAGCCGGACCCCAGCAGCAAGCTAACCTACTAGTCTGAGTGTCTGCTCCCTGGTGGTCAGTGCAGGTCATAGTGAGCGGTTGAGCAGCTTTGGCATATCATTAGCATATTATGCTTTGATTGGTTGAACAGATGATCAGACACCAGGTTTTTATTATATAGGATAGATGTCTACAAAATTGCAGTGGCTTCCTAAGATGTTTCTAGAGCAATCTATACCAATCATTTTCAGACTGCAAGCCAAAAACTCCTTAGTAGTTATAAATTAAATTCAGTGAGTCATGATTGTCTTTTTAAATTTTTTAATGATATGGAATGATATTAGAGGGTCTTAAGTGCATGTGGCTAGGTGATTATAGTTTTACAAAACTTTTGTTTAAATTACATAAGCACATACACATGCAGGTATTTGTGGGCTGTGTATCAAATGTATTTCTTAATGTGACTTACAGTCAAACAAATTTGAGTCAAAACCTAGCTTTGAAGGTGATCATTTTCTGTTCAAGAGCCTCCAAAAGCTGTGCCTGATTCAGCATATTAAGGAATGTAGTGTGTTTTTTTTCTAATTCAGCAAGCAATGGCCTGTCTCAGCTCTTCCATAAGGGTGTTTGCTACCCCATGAATATAATTTATCTACTGAGCCAATTTAGTTTGTTTGGGTTTTGTTTTCCTAGAAGGGGTGAGATAGATTGTTGTTGATCTGAAATACTTTTTCATTTGATCATTGAGGGCCTACATTGGCAAGTGGTGAGAGGTATAGCCGTTATAAAATGAAAAAGCCAACTGGGTCATTTTGTGATAGTAAAGCTAAGGCTGGTGTTTTCCTACCTTCTAACCAGCTAAATGAATTGTCATGAACTGCAGGTGTTGCTTCGCTCTGTTTCCCCGCTCAAGAAAATCTGTTGAAGTTCAAATTCAGTAATAGTAGAAAGTCACCATTTTCCTTATTCCCTTTTGCTGTCTTTTCAGATGTGCTATACTTATGTTTCAAAGAGAATTTGCTCTCAGACTGGTTGCAAAACCTGGAGATAAGTTATACTGCAGACTCTCAATTAATACACAGCTGTTAGCCCGTGTGGACCATTTGATGAAAGTAAGTGACTATTATTGAACCAATGTTACTTAACTCATCCTCTGGTACCTAGCTATTTGATTACTAATTTAGTTATTTTTGAGATAACTACTGAAACATTTTCTGATTAACAGGTTGGAAAGAATAACTTCAGACCACCACCCAAGGTGGAATCCAGTGTTGTAAGAATAGAACCTAAGAATCCACCACCACCTATCAATTTTCAGGTGAGGTTAAAATACTAGGTCATTCAGTGAAGGAAAAAAATGTCCAAGCTGGGAGATGTGTGTCTGTAACAGCAGAAAAATACTGAGTCAACCTAAATGTCCTAACAGGAAAATGTTAATTATGATACAGTCTGTGACAGAGTAGATGGAATAATTTGACTCACGATAGTTGTGAAGACCACAAAAGCACATGGAAAATGTTTGCAAAATGTAAAAAGATTAGAATCCCATTGCATTTTGTTGAGGAGTATAGGTATGGAAAATGTTCTATTTGAGTAAGACTTGGAAAACAAGAGGAGGTGAAAATAGTTGTTAGAATATTACGGTAAACACCTTTTAATCAAAATTCTTTTTGTGATTTAAAAGGGAAGGAAACCAGATCCCTTGATATAAAACCTTACTGCAATCACTTTGGATAAAAACATGCTTGTGTGGTCAATAGCTGGTGGTAAATGGAGTGGCTTGTCAATCTCTTGGATGATTAGTGACTTTGAGCATGTTTTCATATGTCTCTTGGCCTTCCTTATGTCCTCTTTCGAAAAGTATGTATTTAGGTCTGTTGCCCATTTTTTGATTGGGTTGCTTATCTTCCTTTTGTTAAGTTGCATGAGTTCTCTGTAAATGTTGGAGATTAAACCCTTATCAGAGATAACATTGGCAGATATGTTCTTCTACGCAGTGGGCTTTCTTATTTTGTTGATGGTTTCCTTTGCTGTGCAGAAGCTTTTTATTTTGATGTCCCATTTGTTCATTTTCTCTTCAGTTCCCATTGCCCTAGGAGACGTATAGTGAAGATAATGCTTCGGCATGTCTGAGATTTTGCTGCCTGTGGATTCCTCTTAGATTTTTATAGTTTCCCATCTTACATTTAAGTCCTTTATCCATTTTGGGTTTATTTTTGGGTATAGTGTAAGTTGATGGTCTAGTTTAATTTTTTTGCATGTAGCTGTGGATCATATTTTTGAAAATGACAGATGGCATATGACACTTAAGTGCCAAAATCCTATATTGTTCTTTGTTCAGATGTGGAATAATGTATTTTTTGGAATTGAGGTTAAAATATTCAGTGAGGTGTACAGAAGTTAAAAAAAAAAGTGTACATCTTACTTTTGCATGTGTCAGCCACATGAAGATATAGAACATTTTCATGACTCCAGAAGGTTCGTTCCAGGTTTATGTCAGGAGACACAATAATAACTCGCAGGCTAGAAAAGAAGTTTGACATTTGTAAGAAAATATTCATCTTCTCTTTCAGGAATGGGATGGCTTAGTAAGGATCACCTTTGTTAGGAAAAACAAGACACTGTCTGCTGCATTTAAGTAAGTATTTTGCTAATTTATAATGTATGAAAGACCAATGCTCCAGACACTGGGCTAACTGCTAGAATTTTGTCCTTTTCCTGAACATGTATATCCTAAGCATAATAACTGCCCATGTCCAAACACTCTTTACCTTTTTAACTTGACTTTGTACTTTGGGAAGCAGAAGAATTTAATGAAGAAAGTTCTTACAGTTAAGAATTAGATCAGGTTTATTGGCAAAACGGAGAAAAAAACAAAAACTGACTGTACATCTGCCTACTTTTTCCTTGGAAAAATAGTGATGAGGGACCCCTTCCACATTTGTGTAAGACCCATTTAATTTTATTTTCTTGGAAAAATGTAATAGCATTTTGGAGTAAAAGGTTTAATTTTAGAGATATATATTTAATATATTAATTTCAGAGAGGGAGAGAATCATCAGTGATGAGAGAGAATCATTGATTGGCTGCCTCCTGCACACCCCTCCCCTTTGGGGATCAAGCCTAAAGCCCCTGACTGGGAATCGAACCATGACCTCCTGGTTCACAGCAACATCAGTGGAGCTAGATTTTTTTTTTTAGGTGTTGTTTTGTGGAGAGTCTGTAATTTCCTTAGCATGTTAAGCGCCATGTCAGTCACTGGTAACTGAAATGGAAAGGAAGACAAAACAGGCGTGGCGCTTAATGTGTTAAGAATCGGAGATGTTTATTAGGACTTTACTCTTTAAATATAACTGTGTAGTTTGTGGTTGTTTCATAAGTTTTAAATATTCAATACCCTTTTTAATTTCTTAATTTCACCATATGAAACATAGATTTTTCTCATAATAAAATCGATAATCTCTAATTTTGGAATAATAATGTCATTTATGCTACAGGTCAAGTGCCGTACAGCAGTTATTGGAAAAAAACTACAGAATTCACTGTTCTGTTCATAATACTGTAAGTAGAAAATGTTTTTGATTTCTATTTGTTGTGTTTTAAAATATCCCTCTATTTCTTAATCCTTTCCATCAAGATTCTTTAATTTTGTACATTCCGTAAGATCTTTAAAAGATCAAAAGCAATGTGCAATGTATAACTAGCACAACTTTAACAAGTCAGTGCTCATGTATATTCTGTGAAACAGATCTGAGAAATATATTACTCCACTCTATCTTCTTTAACTACGGATAGCTGTTTCAGCCATAGATTCAACTGAGCCATAATTTCCTCAAAAGTGTCGGCATGTGCAGTTTGCTCAGCTTAACATAATTGTGACCATCCCTTCATGTCTGTTGCTAATATAGCAATTATAAATTTAAAATGCCAATACCTAGAAATTGATTAGGATAAAGTAGACTGAATAGCAGATTTCTGGTTGTGAGCCTCATATCTCGTAATCATTATCTGTGCAGCATTTTCTTTAAGCAATTTGTGTCCATGAGCACACATAAACATATAGAAAAGCCAAGCGACTGGGAAGACTGATCACTATGACATGCACTGCGGCTTTCCAACCGGCCTGATGGGGACGGCCCCTCCCCCAGTGGCTGGCCTCGATCAGCCTGGTAGGGAGGGGTGGGCCGGCTAGACCCCACCAATGCACAAATTTGTGCATCAGGCCCCTAGTATCCATATATAATGACTGTTTATTCTTTCAAATTAATTAAACAGAGTGGACAAAAAACAAACACAAAGTCCCATTCTATTTTTAGACTGTGGTTTAAGGTATCACATTGCTACCTCCATTTTCTTTTATAGACAAAATCATTAAGCATTGCTTAAGAACATATTAAGCTGGATTAAGAAAAATCTTTGGATAAAATATGTAAAGTCTGATATATTTAGTATTCCTTAAGAGTTGGAGAGGCCATCTCTTAGAGAAAAATTAAGCTGGAAAAATGAGATTGACGCCAAGAAAATATGAGGTGCTTTAAAGGGAGTAACGCATTTTTTAAAAAATATATATTTTATTGATCTTTTACAGAGAGGAATGGAGAGGGATAGTTAGAAACATCGATGAGAGAAACATCGATCAGCTGCCCCCTGCACACTCCCTACTGGGGATGTGCCTGCAACCAAGGTACATGCCCTTGACCGGAATCGAACCTGGGACCCTTGAATCCACAGGCTGACGCTCTCTCTATCCACTGAGCCAAACCGGTCAGGCATTTTTAAAATTTAGTTTCAGCTCCAATTATTTTATTATGAAAAGCTGTAACTGATAGAATTTTTTAAAAAGAGGACAATATTCTTTATTCATTCATTCGAGGACTTCCGAGTATTTGGTATGTGCTAAAGATCAATCATTTAGAGAGATGCAAGTAATGGACAGATGGTAACTATTTTATGACTTACTGAACTAAAAAGAAAAAGAGTCAAGGTGACTTCATTAAAGATATGTTGTTCATTTATTCTGAATCTTGATAGATAATACCAGAAGATTTCAGCATAGCAGATAAAATACAGCAAATCCTAACCAGCACAGGTTTTAGTGACAAGCGGGCCCGTTCCATGGACATAGATGACTTCATCAGGTAATTACATTTTTCTTTTCCTGTTTACATTTCTTTACTGTGACACCTTAAGATTAGAGATTTAAAGGCTTTTAAGCGGTGTAAAGTGCTACCTGGGAGTTATTGCATAGCACTTCCAAGGCATAGAATGGTATTTGGTGTAGAAGATGGAGGCTAGTTAGCTGCAGCAGAATGAACATTTTAAGAACAGCAGTAAATAACAGTCCTAGCCTGGAGATTGCCTGTGTCAGTGTGTGCTGTGGTGTGTATACTCCTCTCCTTTAACTTCCTCCTCTAACTCCCTATTCATAATCTATTGTGGGCAGAAGAATCCTAAGACATGTAATTGGGTCTCACTTTTCTCTTTCTTTTTTAAAAAATATTTTTAAAAATTGATTTCAGAGAGGAAGAGAGGTAAGAAACATCAATGAGAGAGAATCATAGATTAGCTGCCTTCTGCACGCCCCCTACTGGGGATTGAGCCGGCAACCAGGCACGTGCCCTTGGCTGGAATCGAACCAGGGACCCTTCAGTCCCAGGCCAACGCTCTTTTCACTGAGCCAGATGGCTAGGGCTCTCACTGTTTCTTTATTGGGCATAGCTATTGTTAAATAGACCCAAAGCATAAAATAGTTTCAGTTACAATCATATCTGGTTATCATTTGTAATTGCTTTAGTAATATAGTTACTTGTTTTGTAATTATCTGGGCAATATACACCAAAATTTATTTTCCTTGAATTATACAAGTCTCATGAAAATAGAGTAAGGCTTCAGTTACCCAGGTAATTATTAACCTGTACTCACTGTTTTCAATCACTAATACTTTAGCTTCCTCATAAACCATCACTTAATATAGAAGTTTTAATCTCTTTAGCTAATTCATTTTTAAAGCTTTGATGGTCTAGGGGCTGAATAATAAAAAAAAAAGGGTAGATGGTTACAAAAGTCATTGGTTTGACTTTTCTAAGCTGGAAACACAGTTCCATATAACTAAGACAAGTAGGGTTTACATTTTATATTGGCTGGTTAGTAATACTACTGAGTCTTTATTCAATGTTAATCCTAGGAGTTAAATATTACTCATAAATTCCTAGCTTTCTTTTTCAGACATTCTAACCCATCTTGACCTGTTCCTATGAGCCATCCTAAAAATAATCTCTGATCTAAATAGAAATTACTTCCTCTTATTTTCTTTCATTCTCACCAAATTTCTTCCAGTCTTCTTAATCACTTACCATGTTGAAACAATTGCTAATGAGCTCTTAGGTCTGGGGTAGTAGAGGTCTATGATACTTTTAGTCAAATTCATAATTTAAGACATACAGGCTACGACAAAAACAGGTATTAAAAAGATGGGTTTCAATCACTATGTCTTATACATTTAGTTGGCGAATGTTTTTTTAATAACTAGTGTTCCAAGTGGGTGGGCTTCATAGGTTTGCTGATGTGTTCATGTTTAGAATTCATGGTATGGGAACTATATGCACTGTTCGTTAATGTGCTACAGATCAGTGTTTCAATACCATCTCACTTTGGCTTCCTTTTTCAGATTGTTACATGGATTCAATGCAGAAGGTATCCATTTTTCTTAAGTATCTGGAGAACAGAATTTTCAAACTCAAGAAACTTGAATTATATATTTTTAATAATTTGAGAAGATAAAGTATGCTTTTCCTCCACTGGGACACTGTGCTTGACTATTTTTGATTTAATTATTACTAATAATTAGTCCAAATTTCTAAGGTAGTTAAGTCAATTTAAGTTCCCAAGGTTTCTTTTTTTTTTTCCAGTTTATTTTTAATATTTAATACAGGGCGGGGTCCAGTCTATACGTGATAATTTTCAAGAGCCGTAGACACAACTTGACACTTAAAACTTATCATTTCTAACAGGTTATTGTATAAAGATGTTACTCTGTTTTATATGTTATATATTACTGTGAAGACCAATTTAGGCCTTCAGCTCTTTAGTCCTTTATTCTTCAGGTATGAAGTTAAATATGCTTAACTGAGTCACATATTCCCCATATCTATTATTATTCATATGTACAGTAAAACAATTTTCTTATATTTTAGTTTTGTTTCTCTCTGTTTATCCTGTACAACTTCTATCACTGCCTACCTACCCCTTTACTTATCCTGTAACATCAGTTACATCAGGGTTCTGGGGAAGCTTGAGTCTGCTCCAGAGACCATGTGGTGCCAGACATTACTGCTGGGCATGATTCCTTACCTGTAAAATAAGGATGCTCAACTAGAATGTGAAATGAATTATAAGACTGTATGTTTTTTCTTGGGTTGATAGTAAATATTAATTGTAATGTCCTTTAATAAAGAATTATATATAATAGCTGGTTACTTATATAAGGAAATAAAAATATCTTCATTCTTTATGCCTAACAGAAGTGTTTCAAATTATTTTAACAAAGGTACACTGAGTAAACGTAGAAAGGAAGTTAATTTGTTTATGGCTTCACAATGATATTAAGCATTCCTATATAATGAAAATAATGTATTTTTTGTTACTTATTAATAGGAATATCAGCTTTCAAGTCTGAGAAAGTAAAGAATGTTTAATTCAGATCCAAAAATTTTTAAAATAGCTGTACCAAGCCACTTTTGTTATATAAATATTATACTTGGGTAGCTTTTTTAAATATCAAAAAACTTTACTTTGCAAAATTCACTTGTACTATTTCTATTCTTACAGGAAATTTTTAAGATTTATTCATTCAGCTTTCCCTCTGCACCCTGGTATCTGCTGAGTTTTAAGACCCTTTTCTGGCCCTTAGTTTCTTTATCTGTAAAACTGAAGTGCTGGATTATACTACCAAGATCTTCTCTGATGCACTGATTTTTTATATACCTTGATTACTGATCAGAATGAAGCCATTACAGAATAAAGCAGCGCATTTAAATATAAGGGGACCTTCTAGAGATAGTATCCACCTATTTTAAATAAGACTAATCTGTTGTGCTTTACAATAAGCAAACTCAAGTCTTTTTATTGTCCTTTGAAGGTTGGTTAGGCTCAAAAACAACCTTTTTAAACAGCCTCTGCAAGGTCAATAGTTCTCCATTCTTCCTCTTCTCTTTGAAATAAACACAAATAGAACATAATCTCACAGCTGCAAGAAAACCTGAGTCCCTTCCAAAATAAAGGTGATTACATTGAAGAAAATTATCTCTAAACTCATTCCATAGATTCCATTTATTAGTAAGCACATTGTGAAAAATCTACATTTGTTCTAGATTTCAAGTTTACAGAGGAGCATTTCACCATGGTATTAGGATTTCCCACAACTACCCTCTAAGTTGTATGAAGTAAAATAGCGAATCTGGCTCATGTGACTCTACTAGTATTCATAGCTTCCCTGTGGCTCAAAGGAATGAGCTATTACTTTCCTAGAGTAAGTCAAAACAATAATCCTTGGGAGATTTTTTGTTGTTAATACACTCCTGGATTCTCCTACGAGCTGAGGGAAATGTCCTAGAGAGATATATAAATTGTAACAAAATATTTACACGAAAAGTAGCCAGTTTTCTTCCTTGGAGTAGCAATCTGTAAAAATAAATGCTACTGTTTAAAAAGTAGCACACCCTAGACCAATTTATTTGTGAGAATTTGGTGGTTCCCACCAAATAATGGTGAAACATCATACATTAGGTACTAGACGGAGCTTGGTTAGATCTGCCTTTTAAAGCAAAGTTAATTCTTTTATCTTAATTCACTTTCAAGGGATTTATGTACTGTCTATACTTGGCTTAAACTAACAGTTCTATTATGGACTATTTCCAATGTATTAGGTAAATGTCATGCATCAGAAGCCAATTTCCTTTAACAGTACATTTAAAAGGTACCTTTTGGGATGCTAATGGACACTTCAACTTAAGTAATGGTATTGGTAAGGAGCAAAGTGCACTATTAGTCTTGTTAATAACACACTGGAACACACTGCATATATATGTATTATCCTAAGATAAAACTCTTCTCAGAATTCCATTACTTTTTATTATACACCAACTAGTTTATAATTTCTTTACAAAGAAAATGCTAAGAAAATTATATCCACATGTTAAAAGTTTTAAAACCATAATTCCAGATTTCTTTACATATAAGATGGAGTGGTCCAGCAGCTATGTCCACTGTCACAGACTTTAGTTCCATTCAATGATATGGCACATCCTGCAAAATTAACTAGCAACACACAAAAAATGTCTCAAATACAGTAAAAATGTACACACAATAAAAGGTAATTTACAATGACAAATAAGGAATGTAATTTAACTTGGCTGTGCATCAGAAATTCAGGGTCAATAATAGCCTTTTAGTCAAGGCACAAAGCAGAAAGGTGAGCACAGCTGCCCCTAGGAGTGGCACGGTATGTACAATCACAGATGAGGTATGCATGCACACAAAGGGTTTTAAACTGCTCAGTCTTGCTACGAAAATTGAACCGAGTTAAAAGGAAATGCTGTGACTTCCCCCTACTACTCACCCTGGATCAAGTCCACAATCTTACTTCATCATATAGAAAATAAAATTGGTAAGGATCTCCAAAAGTAAATCACTATTTGGGTAAATGAAACAAAATGCTTCACTATTCCCAAATCTTGGTTGTGCCTTCTGGACTAGAAGCATTTTGTAGACAAAGTTGTGTTTCACAAAACTGAAATGTCATTCAGGTGAAGGGACAAGACATTTTCCACAGACACTTAAAATTTCAAACTTCCAAATGGCCCTTACAACTGAACCTTGTATGTTAAAACAGTGAGGGTTCTGGGGATCCTTTAGCAGCAAATGCCAACTTAAAGGGCACGGGGTCTCTTAGGGTTGATTTGCTTGCTGGCCTGTTCTTCTTCTTGTAGAGCTGCACGAAAAGATTTCACTTTATCTTGGAAAAAGAAAAGAACAGGGAGTAAGTATCGCATCACAGGCAACACAGTATACAAGTTTATGGCTAACAAGTTGGCTCTTCTTTCATAATCTTAACTCAAGATTTTTCCTTTTGTTTTTTTGTTGTCCAAAACCTCAGAACTAAATACAATGCTCAACTATAGCAACAGTTTCATTATAGACTCCTAGAAATACCTGCTTTTGCTATTGTCAACAGGTTTCTGTTTGGCATTTTTTGCACTGTTCAGTTTTAATTTGTATTCCTTTTGGAGTGTACACAGGTTTTATATGTGTGTAAAATATGTACAGTTATGTCCAAAAGGAACACTATGAATCTTATTAAACTGTAAAACAGACATTTCTTCTTTCAATGTTAGAAAATTTCTACGCCCAATGACTATTTTATCTTCTTAAGCTATTAATTTTAAGAAAGAAATAGTGGCTAGGGAAGGGGATTATGGGATAATGCATTTCTTGGTCTTAAAATTCTATTATCTGTCTACCATATACTGACTCAGAGTCATTTAAGAATAAAAAATAGGTAAGTAAATTGGCAGAGTCATCTTCCTATAACAATGGTTCTCAAACAGGGTGATTTTAGCCCCACCCTCATACTCTGGGGACATCTGATAATGCCTACAGAAATTTTTGATTGCCACAACTGGAGTGGTGCTACTGTCATCTAGTCTGGAAACCAGGATGCTGTAAGCACTGTGCAATGCACAGGACAGCACCCCTCAACAGAATTATCCAACTTAAAGTGATCTTCAGAAGAAAAGAAAGCTGTACATTTATTTCCTTCTTGAAAAATACAATGTTGTTTTTAAAAAGCTGCCTTTTCTAAAATTTAGACAGGAAATTAAGGATTTCTGGATCTGTTGGCTGCTACTACAATGGCTCTTAAACTTCTTAATACCAAAATTATGCCTGGATGATAAAACATTTCTAAGAAAAAACTGAATAATATATAACTAGATAGTAATTTCTTAAAAGTTATAAATATGCTTTATATACATGAATGACAAAATGAAGGAAAAGGAGTCAACTAAGTTGAAAGCTACATATAAACAGAAAAAAATCTCGAATGCATTATGCTCTATCTTCTGAATAAAATGCATACAGAAAAGCGGCTCATGAGTTATGGCAGATTAGAAAAATGATCAAAACACTTTAAATCAAGGCTTGAACATGAAGAATATGAAAGTAAATTTAGAAACCCTACATTTGTACAACTGAAATTGGGGAAATGCTGACTCCATCTATACATATAAAAGCCTCAGTGACCATTACGACTGAACAACACTGGAACCACAGGCTGACCAGTCAGTATGATGTGCATTGACCACCAGGGGGCAGATGCTCAATGCAGGAGCTGCCCCCAGGTGGTCAGTGCACTCCCATAGCCAACCTATGGATGGCCAACCACCCATGGTCCCTCCTTGCAGCCAGCCGGCCCCCATTGGCCCCTGGTGCTAAATCATTTGTAGATGAACTGCTTTGGGGGTCGGGGTTTCTTACGTAGCAGAGCAGCTCCCTCGCTGCGACCTATTGAAAGTCAGCCCTTGACACAAGGGTTTGTCTCACTCTTGTCCTCTCCCTTCTCTGGGGGCTGCCCGCCTGCCCACCCACCTGTGGTTGCGTGGCAGTGGCAAGGAAAGGAGGAAGGGGAGAGGTAAGGAACCACAGGGTGGCGGGGCGCCAAAGGTAGCGTCCGTCCCTTCCGCACCTGGCCTGGTGACCATCGCCTCCTCTCCTGACCCTGCCTTGGGCCTATGGGCCCCAGGCTGGGACAGGGAACTGGGGGTGGGTGGTGGTGAGCACGGCTCCTTTCCCAGGAGGGCCGAGGGCCAGCTCCCTCCCCCTGTCCTTCTGGCTGGCAGGTCCTGATCGGCCCAGCCCTGGTCGGCCAGGCCTAGGGACCCCACCCATATACGAATTTGTGCACCAGGCCTCTAGTAGGATATGAAATCAAATAAACAACTTCACAAAGGACCTATTTTTCAAAATTAAGCAGCTTATTTGGTGCTAAAAACTAACAATTTCAGTCTGGTTTTATGTTGCACTGCACGTACACATCAAAGCCCACTCAGATATAAATGGAGACAGCTAATTTGCCAATGCATAAAAAATTAGCACACAGAAGTAGATAAATGCATATCTGAAGTTGCAGATAAGCTAATTAAAAAGCCAAGCAGACATTACACGTGAATAAGCCACATACTTCTTGAAATCTCTTTTTCAAAACAAGTGTTCAAAGGGAAAACATAAGATGCAGATAGATGGCTATAGGAAGATGACCCTGAATAGATCAAATCTAAGAAAAATAATTCTGAAAAGCACTGGCCTATCAAACTAAAATGACAAATGAGTCTATAAAGTTTATAAATTTCTTAAAATATATTTTCCCCCTAATCTTTCTCAAAAGACTGAAAGAAAAAAAAAAAAGCACTTGAAATGGTACTCCATGATTCTTTTTAGAAAAACAGAATGGTTGGTGTGCCTATATACCTCTAAAATGATGCTAAATGTTGCCCATAATTTTCACTTCAGATGCTCTCTTGCAATATGAAATCCTCCCATTAAATACATACAAATATTAAGCAGATTTCAAACATTAAAATGAAAAAAGAATTACCCCGCAGCTCAGTTAAAATGTCTATTTTTTGCTCAAGAATAGCTTCAAGTTGTGTAGCATATGAATCTACATCATAGTCTACTTCTTCAGCCATCTCTAGGAGAGCTTTTTCATCTTCTAACCATCGAATAGATTCCTAAAAGGACAAAAATTCAATTAATTCAGTAAGCCTCTTTGTAAGACAGAAACCAATTAAAAAATTTTACAGATGTTAAATATCATCAAACACACTCAAGATGGTATTCTCTAAAATATTACTAACCGTAAAACTTCTTTATATACAGAGTAACATTAAAAAATATTCCTAGATTCAAATACAAATATGACAGACCAAGCAAGATGGCTTCATTTTTCTACTTTTATTCTACCTTGTATATGTATGTGTCTGTGCGTGTTTTTGTTTTTTGTTTGTTTTTTGGGGGGTGGGGGTGGGGGTGGTGAGAGATGGAATGGAATGAATTAAACACGTAAGTATCAATGAACAGAGTAAGTTTCAAAACGTCAATAGCTATCCCTAAAACAGGGAAAGAATGGACGTAAGAAACTACTAAGCAATCTAATGACATTTATGGTAGCCTAGAACTTGTAAATCATCTGGAATTAACATATCCATTGGGGCCTCATAGTTGGGCCAAGAGGTAGCCCTAAATTCAAAACACTAGTTCTTCAAAATTATTGTGACTCTAAGAACCAATGGATAGCCAATCTTAGAAGAGTCAAGTGAACCACTAAAGAGTAGCTATTCACCATTCATAAATACTTCCAAGGAAATCCCTCATTCTTAACTAATTTTAGATATGTGGAATTTGTGAGTTTAATTTTCTAGCAATGTCATGAATCATAAGAATTTATAGCACTATCATTCCAAATTAGAATTTTTGGATATAAAAAAAGGATACTTTCTAGATTGTTAAGAGTACCTATAATTTCAATTTTCCAACATCAATGCAATTTAATGGCTAATTATAACTAGACTATGTGTCACCAGTCAGAACTGGTTAACCTAGATATAGTTACCTATTAGAAAACTGTGTATGTGTCAATTAAAACACACATATCCCTGTATTTTTTTTCCTTCAGCTATATATTTAATTTTTAAAAAACAAAACCTTATTTTGATAAATGACAGATTACAGTATGAAGGGACAATAAATGGAATTGTAAAAATACTGGCTTGTAAGTCAGAACACACAGTTCTGCCAATAATCAAATAAAAAACTTTTAGAATTCATCATAAAATGGCACAATGGGAAATGGTCTTTAAGGGACACTTTGCTCCAAAAGGGCACGATTTTCTTAGAATTACAAGGGTCTTTCTTAATTTAATCTAAACACATAGACCTCTAGAAATTGTTATGATGAATAACAGTTTTAATAATGTATATCCTATTCTAAAATTATAGTTTTTTATATTTTTGAGGCCTTCATCCAGGCACTTGAATAGCCTAGAAAGGAGCATTAATAATTGTTTAGAGAAGATTTCTTCAACATCAGAGAAAGAATACAGATTAATAGGGAGAGACTAAGCCATCGTTTTCTTTTTCTCAGAAGGTATTTATAGTACTGCAGAAAGGCGGGATGAGGGGTGGGATGGGGGAGGCAAGCTGACTGTACAGCCTTCCATAACGATATGAAATGTTCTCTTCACTTTCCCATCATCTCCTCATAGGTATCACCTGCAAGGCTATTTTCTTGTTTAAAGGGGTGAGGGGAGGCAAAGGATGATCATACAGTAAAAGTGTTTGTAAAAGGTTGAGCACACAGTGAAATGAATACTGTACCTAAGAATCTACTGCCACTACCCTCACTCATCTGCCACTGATAGCTCAGTCAGAGCAGTTATTGTACCTCCTGGAGCCTTCTTTTCTATGAAGACTGACACCTCAAATGCTCTGATAGTCTTTTTTAAAAAAATATATTTTATTGATTTTTTACAGAGAGGAAGGGAGAGGGATAGAGAGTTAGAAACATCCATGAGAGAGAAACATAGATCAGCTGCCTCCTGCACACCTCCTACTGGGGATGTGCCTGCAACCAAGGTACATGCCCTTGCCCGGAATCGAATCCGGAACCCTTCAGTCCACAGGCGGACGCTCTATCCACTGAGCCAAACCGGTCAGGCTCTGATATTCTTTAGAAGAATTTTTTCCTTACTGCTGTCCTGACATGAAAAAAAGGGGTATTGGAGGGCAGAAGTTCAATCCTTCTCTAAAAATGGACAACTGACAAAAGCAAATAAAATGGGAGAATGCCGGTAACCTAGATTTTTAAAGAAGGGTTATTTGTAACCACCGTTCAAATTTTATATTCAAAATTTGCCCCATTGTATGTGTTACAAATATCTGCATACACACAAACAAGTATTTTTTGTTTTCAGATTTGTGTGAGAGTCAAGCATTGTTTGAGTTTTTAGTTAATTTCTCTAAAGAAACGTTTTGATGAAAGGCCCTGTCTTACTTTACCTGGAACACCGCCCTGTGATCTTCTACAACTTGTTCTTCCATTTCTACCATTTGGGAGACAGCTTCGTGGAAAGTAAACAACTGTGGAGAAACCTCTTCTTCCTTAAAATAAAAAGTTTAAAAATTGTGACAGAGTTTATATTTTTAAATGTAGTTTAAAAAGCAGTTTTTCTGTAATTTACAAAAATGTATTCAGAAACAGAGGAAGACTCCTAAAATATACATGAAAGGCAAAGCCACAATTTATTTTTTTTTAAATTTTTAATGTATTTTTATTGATTTCAGAGAGGAAGGAAGATGGAGAGAGACAGAAACGTCAATGATGAGAGAGAATCATTCATCAGCTGCTTTCTGCACAGCCCCTATTGGGGATCGAGCCTGAAACCCAGGCATGTGCCCTAACCGGAATAAAACCAGGGACCCTTCAGTCGGCAGGCCAACACTCTATCCACTGAGCCAAACTGGCTAGGGCCAACATTTCTTTTTATGGTCAAAAATATTTAATGAAACACTCAAAAAGACATAAGTATATGTCTTAAGTATAGCAGTAAAGGATAATTTTCACTGAGTCCAGGCACTTTACTGCAAAATTACAGCCCACCCTCAAAAAAGCGACCACTTTTGGAATAGTGCAAGTTTTCAAAAATATCTTTATTGCAGCCTATAAATATACTGAAATACTTCCTCAGTATTGTTTAATTTTCACTAACAATTTAAGTCATATATATGCCTTTAAATTTCTTTTAACCAAAAGAGATATATAATGTTTTTTATGACTATTACTACTAAATTGGTGTTCTGAAGGTCTCAATTTTTTAAAAAAAATCAACCCTGTCAAAATCCTATCATTTGTTGAATCTGATTGCTTTCTATGTTTGAAATGTTTAGTAACATTTCATAATTTAAAAATTTGGTTTCTCAATTATTCAAAAAAATATAAAATAGTGCCCATTGTATACAGACAAAAGTGTAAAGAAGTAAAAAGACATAAATAACACACATTTTCACACAGTTACTTTAATATATTGAGGGATTCCTTACTGTTTGTGAGATATAAAAGCTATGTAATTATTTTAACTTCATTTTTTAAATGTATAATCCATATATTTTTTAAACTATATTTTTATTGATTTCAGAAAGGAAGGGAAGAGAGACAGTAACATCAATGATGAGAATCACTGATCACTGCCTCCTGCATGGCCCCCACCAGGGACAAAGCTCACAACCTTGGCATGTACCCTAACCGGAAATCGAACTGTGTCCTAGTTCATAGGTATACAGTCAACCACTGACCCACAATGGCTGGGCACCAGGTTTGATTTTTGCTCATACATCCTTTTAATACATATGCATGTAACCATAGTTAATTTTGTTTTTAAGCTTTATATATGTTACATTGCAAGTATAATTTTTAAACTTATTTTTACCTATGTTATTTTAAAATTCCCAAATTTTAATAACAGTATAAAATCCGAGAAAAAGAAAGTTTAGATCAGAGGTCAGCAAACTTTCTTAAAGAACCAGATAGTACATATTTTGAACTGTGAGCTATATCATTTTTGTCACTTCTGTTGAAGTAAGAAAGTAGTCAGATAACCCATAAATGAATAGCCATGTTTCAATAAAACTTTATTTGTAAAAACAGATGGCTGGCTCATAGCCTGTACAGGCACACTGTGAAGATATTGCAGGTTCAATTCCAGACCATTTCAATAAAGTGAATATCTCAATAAAGGAAGGCCTAATCTTTTTGCTGGTGAGGGTCTTGTCTTCAACTTATAAAAAAAAATCATCTGAGAAGTGCAATAAAGTGAAGCACAATAAATTAAGTATGCCTATAGTTTGCTAATCCCTAATTTCAATTATCAAGTTCTGCTACTGATGAAATGAACTAAGATTAGATAATTATAATTATATTAAGTCACTTACATTTTGTTCACAAAGAAGTTTTAGATCATCTCTCTGAGGGGAACTACCCACACCCCACTGTGCCTCTAAGTCATCAATCTGATTTGGTGGATGGTGCATTATTGGACGAATATCACCAGCAGAAGTTGGATCCACAGTCAGTTCTTTAACCCTGTAAACACATAAGAAGCATCTAAAATTAATAAAGACTTACATAGAAGAACAAAATACCAACTTATTCAATATAAAGACAATTCAACTTAACATATTAAGATTGATGATGTCAGCTTTGCAGATCAAATTTACCTGAAGTCTGTGGAAACTCTAAAGGGATGTTTAACTGTTAAACCTTACAAAATTTATTTAGGTAACTTTACAATTACTTCTAATGTAATTATTGTACATAATAAGTGAGAATTAGCAAAGTATGTAGAATCAGTATTTCAAAGTAAGAGACTGCTATTCAAATTGTATTATGTGAACAGAAAAATACTAAAAATGGCACTTAGATCAATAAATGAATCTTTACCAAAATCAGAGAACGTAATACATGTTACAGATTTTTGGTAGTTCTAATGCCCAAGTTAAATAGCTACATGTGAAATAACCGTATTCTACTATATACTATAAAATGTAAATTAGTTCCATCATTTAAAAAATGTTTACCCATTATACTTAAATTTACACACTTGTGTATACTTTCTAAGTCAAGAGGACCTTTGTTATTTCCTTGCAAATAATTTACAATAGCATACAGAAAAAAGGTAAACTTTCCATTTTAAACAACAGTTCATTTTTAATGGTAAATATGCAAAGATGACATCACCCTCAAAAATGAGGCAAAATAAGAAGCTTGAATTCTAAATCAACATTTTAAAGCAAATAAATTAATAAAGTACATAGAAATAAAGATCATGCAGTACAACCACCTGCCAAACAAAATGAAAATGAAAAATAAAATGGCTCAGGACAAAAGAAATGTAAATGAAATATTTATACACAGCACAATTCAAAATAAACTATTAAAATAAGTATCTTATACATAGAATGAAGTAGACCTGGTAATCGAAGGAGAAAAGTCGTCATACTCATAAGAAGGAGAGAGATCAGGGCGACTGCCACTACCCTGTGAGAAGGGAATGTCTGATGGACTAATTCCAAACTCCTTTACTCTGCAGCACCAAAAGAGCAACAGATTAAAATAAAATGCTCTTGTAAAGACAGCAATGCATATTTCAAATTTCATTTAGTATTCAGTTTAATTTGTTCAGCAAAAGATACCAACATTGTTATGACTTAATGTATTAGAATATTTAAAAGAATCCATTTTAAGATTTTAAAATCCCTCTGTCCTACAGATTCCCTACTACACAGTCCTTCTTTTCTGGTGTATTTCCCCCTTTTCTCATGACCCTTTCTAGAAGTTTAACTAGACCCTCAATAAATCTGAAATGTCCCTTATTTAACTAACTACATGGCTACTCAATCTAATTTCCTTGTGTAATCAATACCACTAATATTTTGTTTAAAAGCGTTAATGAGACCTCAACATTCTTGCAGTCTTTTCAAACTAAACACAAGACAATTAAGTCCTAATGATATCCCTTATTTGTAACAAATTAACTAATTTTCCTTATGCATCCTTGGTACAAATTGAGAAAATAGTCACTCAACTAATTTTGTGTTTAGTGATTCAGATGAAGAACGCTGGCTGAGAAAAGCCTTTAGTAATGGAATTTAAATTGCTTTTGCTAATGTCTCTAGGTTATACTTAACCAAACTGAGGTTTTTCTGACATATTTTTTGTGATTCCCAATGTTCTCTTTCAGCCAATCCCATTTCATAGTAGTAGTAATATTTATTAAATACTTCCTATATATCAGGTATTATTAGTAATTTATAGGCATTATATTATCCAATACTTAAGATAATTTTGTGATATTATTGCCATTTTACAGATGAGAAATGGCTCAGAACAATAAAGTATCTTACCCAACTTCATTCAATGAGAATAAGCATAACTGAAGTTCAAACTTAGCTTTTACTATAAATCTTATATTAAACACTTCATATACTAGCCATATTCTGTTTCTCTCATTTCTCTTAGGTTGAACTAAATGAAATTACTGTTTTTATAGGTCAAAAGTAGTAATATACATCAAACTAATAATTTAATATATATCAAACCAATACATTTCTACCTGCAATCATTCTTTGCTCTATCAGTAATGTCTAAACCAAAGATTCAATATTGGATTCACCTGCCTTTTATCCTTTATAGTCACTTTGGAAAGCTTATTTACCACACTTGCTGACAAATCTAGATTTCTAATACTACTTCACTCCTTTTACTCCCATCCCCATTTCTTATTCTCTTAAGAATCTCCTTATTTAGATAACCTAAACACACACTTTTCCTCTTGCTCAACCTAAATGCTATTACATGCAGCAATTATTTATATCTCTCCAATGAGAACTATCAAGGGAGGTTGAAAAATCTTTATTCCCAGAGATTTGGAAATAAGAGGCAGAATTATTTGTCTCAGCTGGTTAGTCATGTTGCAAATGAATTACATTACATTATAATAAATGAAAACATTTTACTTGAACTCAAACAAACTAGAGCAATGGCCAGACAGGGCATTTTCACATTAGGGGGATTCTTTTACAGCCAGAAGCCTGAACACATAGAGCGTTTTTGTTTTAATTCTACAACATGGCAATATTCTACTAGACTAAGCCATTCCTCATCTCTCCCATAAACAATTTGAAATAAGAGGTATTTTAAATTAATGATTGAAACCCCACAATACCAAAAATATTTATTGTAAGGATCAAATAAGTCTTATAAAATTTACAGCTATAAGCTCAAAATTCAAAGTTTAAAAGGGAAATAAATTTAGAAATAAAGTTATATATTTAAGAAGCTATTATATCTTAACACAGTGTGGACAGATCATGAGAATTCTCGCTTCATATTATTCAGTGTTTTCCAAAGTATCATATTTTAAAAAGATACTAGATTGGAAGAACATGTAAGAATTAACTTCAAAATACAATGGGCATTTAATTTTAAAGCGTGCCTTTAACATTTATGTAAAATGTTTTTTGTACTCGTTCAATAGAAACTTAACTGGCCACTGAGTAAAGCTAGCAATAAAACAACTGGTCTGCAATCTGTTAATATCTTTTTACAAAAGGTCAATAGATTTATACTTTCCAAAGTTTTTACTATGATTTAAAAAACATCTCTTCAGCCCTGACCGGTTTGGCTCAGTGGATAGAGCGTCAGCCTGCGGACTCAAGGGTCCCAGGTTCTATTCCAGTCAAGGGCATGTACCTGGGTTGCGGGCACATCCCCAGTGGGGAGTGTGCAGGAGGCAGCTGATCGATGTTTCTAACTATCTCTCTCCCTTTCTCTCTGTGAAAAATCAATAAAATATATTTAAAAAAAAAAAAAAAAAGAAGAAGAAGAGTAAAAAAAACTTCAAAAAAAAACACATTTCTTTAGCTGAAGCAAAAGCAAGATAGCATTGCTGCCCTGGGGCAGACACTGATGAATTTGAGCAGTTATTTAGGATTTATGATCAGTAAGGGACACATGGGGACTTTCTGAGGGGTTGGAAGTGTTTTCTTTCCTAGTCTAATGACAGGAATCTTATTTTATAAGTACTCATTAAATTATCCTCTTATGTTCTGGGCACTTATCTGTATATATATGTATTTCACATTTTAATAAAAGATTAAAAATGAAATTTGTATTCAGCAAAACTAAAAGAATCTTAACACTAGAAATGGAATACAGAGAAATTTTATCTCTAGGTTAAAATCACAAATGCAGTGTGATAAAAATTTAAAACTATACTCATTCAAAACAAGTGCAATGGTAATAATCTATGGAACAAATATAAATATGCCCACCATAATCCAAAATTCCAAGGACATTTCACAATTATAAGAAATAATATTTTACTAGTCTATAATGCTTTTTTGTCATTTCATTTGTAAATATCGTTACCTAAACTTTGTAAACACTACTGACATTAATAAAATGTAACCCATATAAGACACCAGAAAGAACTGTGCTATATCACTACTTACTTTAAACTCTATATTCCCCATGTACATATAACACTTAATATTATCAGAATAATTTTCAACATATAGCAAAAACAATTTAAGAAATACATATTAGCCCCTGGTAGAGTTTTAACACACTAGATATTTGCATGATTCAAATGTAGAAAAATATTATGAAATGTAACTTGGTTAAATGAGAAATCATGATCGTGTAGGATAGAAAGACCAATTCTCTAAAAATATAAATCTCTCCCCAAATTATATAACATATTTCTAATTATTTTGATAACTTGACAAAATATATTCTAAGTATTATGCAAATAAGTTTTTTTTGAAAATTGAAAAAAAGCTTTACACTATCAGATATTAAGTCAAATCATATGCTACTCTATTTCCCTCAAATTTAAAAATGGATAACCATTTCTCATACCTATTTGCATATCTTAATGTATTAAGAGTGTTTTCACAGGATGCCATTCCTGGAGAGATTGTGGCAATCTATGGGGGAAAAATGCAAAGGTAAATAAGATGTTGTAAATGATGAAGACAGTGATACTAATATACAGGGTGGGGCAAATGTAGGTTTACCATTGTGAGTATATGAAACAGTTTATTCTTGTACTATTATTTATTTCTAGAGGCCCGGTGCACGAAATTCATGAACTCAGGGAGGGGGAGGGGCCTTCAGTCTGACCTGTGCCCTCTTGCAGGAGGCCCTTGGGGAGCTGGCCTATGCTGGCAGTTGGTCATCCTTAGTGCTGCTGTGGAAGTGGGAGAGGCTCCCACCACTGCCACTGTGCTCACCAGCCATGAGCCTGACTTCTGGCTGAATGGTGCTCCCCTGTGGGAGTGCAATGAGCCAGCTCCTGCACTGAGCATCTGCCCCACTGGCGGTCAGTACATGTCATAGCGACTGGTCGTTTTGCCATTTGATCCATCTGTATATTAGCCTTTTATTATATAGGAAGGACTGCATTATTTTTCATACTAACTGTAAACTTACATTTGCCTCACCCTGTATGTATGTATTAATAATAGGTGAACTCCAAGATTATTTGTTACCTTATACCCACAATCAGATAATAATTATAAACTCTTAAAAATTTAAACAAGTCTCTGAGTGCACCAGAAAGTGATCAAAATCAGGTAAAAAATGGAGGTCAAGACCTAGAAGGGAATAAATAACATTGAACGACTTCTCCACTACCCCTCTTTAATAGCTTTATTGCCTAAGGACAAGCCCTGCTGCTGTCACACAGGACAACTAAAACTTCATCAGAAACTTAGAGTTTCACTAGTTAACTTTAGTTTCTTAACTAAACTAAGAGTTAAGAAAATAAAAAGCAAAAGTTAGGAGGTGGGGATCATAGCTGCTGGAAAGTGAAGCTTATCCCAGAAGAAACAACTACAGAGGGAGAAACTCCAATTATGCATATAAACTGCCCAGTCACTTGGGAAACCTTATTTATAGCCAAAACTTGTTATGATCCCTGGTTAAGGTCTCCTAACTTAGGTGTGCACAATGCTGACTCCAACCACACAGTCGCGTCTAAAAGAGGTAAACAGAGATTTTAATTTCAGTTGCTGCCCACAGCAGGGGAGACAAGAGTTTAGAGCAAGTTCAGCTAAGTTAATTTCCTGCTACACAACAACAAAATCAATAATTTTTAGAAGAGTATAACAGAATCCAGAGTGTCTATAAGATATTCATCCATAATAAAAATTACATAATCCAAAATTACTGGAATATGAATAAAAAATGTAACCTATACTCAAGGAAAACAGAACTCAACGGAGACCCACCTCAAGAAGACTCAGATATTGGAACTGTAGAATGCATTATAACTGCACTATAATCCTCTCTATCATCCTGTCAGGGACCACATCTAAAGTATCCTATCTCTCTCACAACAGAAGGGTTTAAATGATTGTCATTAGTGTATATTATAATTTTCCCACAGATATTATATAATTGTTCATCGATATTAAAATAAAAGAAAGAGCCCTGGCCAGTGTAGATAGTTGGCCTGTGGATCTGATTCCTGGTCAAGGGCACAGGTACCTGAGATGCAGGTTCAATTCTCAGCCCCGGTCAGGGCATATGAGGCAAACAATCAATGAATATGTCTCTCTCACATCAATATTTCCCTCTCCCTCTCTCTCTTTTCTTCTCTGCCTCCTATCTATCCCCTCTTCCCTCCATTCTACTCTCTCTAAAAATTAATGGGAAAAATATCCTCAAGTGAGGATTAACAAAAATAAAACAGAACAAAAAAAACCAACCACGTATGAATGAATAAAAAGAAATAATCAAAATAAATCCATAAACTTACCATACAGGTACGAGAGTTTTCACCTATGAATGAGTCTCGTAACACCTGAGTGAGTTTACTTGCTCGGAAAGGAGTATGAGGTTTATTTCTCCCTAAGGCTCTGATGCACTCCTGAAAATTAAGAAATCAAGTTTCAGAGATTAGGTTTCTCATAAAGAGTATTTACCTTAATACATTTAGAAGTTCCCTTACTATAATTCTAATATTTAAGGTCTGATCAGCTTTTGAAAATGCTACTAACAGGTTTACAGCACAGTAAAGATGTTGCCATAAATCCTAATTCAAGAAAGTGAAATAAAACAACAAAAACAACCAATGGGCCCTGACCGATTTGGCTCAGTGGATAGAGCGTTTGCCTACAGACTGAAATGTCCCAGGTTATATCCCGGTCAAGGGCATGTACCTTGGTTGTGGGCACATTCCCAGTAGGAGGTGTGTAGGAGGCAGCTGATCGATGTTTCTCTCTCATGGATGTTTCTAACTGTCTCTCTCCCCGGCAGCTGGGGGAAGGAAGGCCTACTCTTGCATGAATTTCGTGCATTGGGCCTCTAGTATTAACTATAAAAAGAAACCTTTAAAGTGACACTACAAGAGAAAAAACACAGAATACTTTCTTGTAGTTTTGCTGATCTTTGCTTTTCTAGTCAAGAAAGAGCTGTAATAGTGGCCTAACTTTTGGAAAGCAATTCCACATTTTTCTGAGAAACTATTTCTTCATTTAGTTTTCTGGGTCCTTGCCCAATTCCACGAAAATATGACTGATTAGGACCCTTTAGAATCTCTCCAAGAAGCCTTGGGATTGGCCAGCCAATAGATTTTTATCCATCCTAATAATAAGTAATAATGATGTAAAGAAAATTTCTGGGTACAATATAAATTTGTATCTGCAAATATAAAGCAAAATTTTTATCACCTCTCCTTCTTATTATTAGACAAAACAAGTACTATTGTTTTGTAGCTGAGTAAATATAATTAAAATAAAAAGTAAAAGATTTTCACAATTAAATACATTTTGTTTACCTTGAGTGCTAAAAGGCTTTTATTAATTTCAGCACCTTCAAGCCTAGTTTGCCTATCTGCACTGGAAGTATCAGCTCCTCTTTCATTTCCAGCCAAATCGATGAGAGAAAATTTGCCATGTAGTTTTCCTTTCCTTCTAAGTATAATCTGAAACACTGCATGGCTCCGAGATGAATGTGCATTTGCAGATGTTTGCCCAGAAGTTCTACAATGTGATTGAGGACATTAGATACATACTTTATGTTCAAACCACAGTATTTTCATAAAACAACAACAAAAAAACAACTATCCAGTTTTCATTATTTATTGCAAAGGAGACATTGTGAATTAACATTTAGACAATTTAATCTGGCATACTTCTAGTATGTTATCTATAGAATAGACATTCAGTTACATGTAACAACAAAAGTTTTCATGAATAATGATTTTTTACTTTTAAGATGCACTGAATAACATCATGGCTTTGTTTTTGTTATAACCAAATTATATAAAACTGATTATAAAATTAAGTTCCCCTTTCTTAATTAAAATAAGATTTACCTGCAACTGTTACCTATGTCAATTAATTTCAGTACATCTTCAACACATTTGACCTCCCGTTCCTGTAATCCTACCACTTGAACCTGCTGTTTTCCATCTTCTAGCACTCTTAATTTTGTTTTCCTGTTTAGCAAGTCGAATACCTAAAAAAAATTTTTTTCAAGTTGAAAACTAACTTTAAAGAAAAAAGGATCAGTCCTATAAAAATTAATCATTCAAAGTCTGACAACCATTTCAGAAAAAAAAAGCTCAATATTTGAGTTGAAAAGCTTCAAAGGGAATTAAAAGAAATTTCAACAAAATTCTAACATAATATTCCAATTCAAATACATATAAAAGTGATGTGGTGGCAATGGTTGCACAACAATGTAAAATGTACATGCCATTGAATTTGTATATTTAAAAATAAATAAAATAACGAATTTTATGTTATGCATAATTTAATCACAATGTAAAAAACAATTTTTAAAAAAAGTTTCCACTTACCTTTCCACTATAAATTTCAAAAAAGGTTGCATAAACTTGAAGTTCTAACTTCTTATAGTTTGGCTTCTTTAGCATTAAAAAGACATCTCGAGCTATTAAAAATTTCATATGGAGAAAATTTGTTAAAATGCAATAAATATTTTTTAAAAGCATTTAAATTTTCTATTTTTAGAGGTATCAGTTAATCTTTACTTATAATAACATCAATAATGAAAATAAAGACTAAAGTAAACATCAAAGTTACAAAAGGTAGCTGTAATTGTTTTATTTTTACACTTAAGGTTTAGATGCCACACTCCATTATTTAATAAAATGGTGCTATCTATCTTTATAAGGTTGTTCTCACAACCATACCAAACGGAAGCTTTACACAAATCATTATTCAGCTAGGGGCCTAGTGCACAAAAATCTGTGCACTCGGGAGGTCCCTCAGCCCGGCCTGTGCCCTCTCACAGTCTGGGACCCCTCTGGGAATGTCCATCTGCTGGCATGCCTGGCCAGCCTCGGTGAGGGGCTAATGGCTGTTTTCAGGTTGGCCAAGCCCCCCAGTGGGGTCCCTCACCCCATTGGTGTGTGGCCAGCCTGGTTGTGGGCCTGAGGGCTGTTTTCAGGCTTTCAGGCTGCCCACAGTCCCTTCAGGTTTTGGCTCCCTACTGGGGTACCTGGCCAGCCTGGGTGATGGGCTGGTGGCTGTTTGCAGGCTGGCCACAGTCTCTTCAGGGTTCAGGTCCCTACTGGGGTACCTGGCCAACCTGGGTGAAGGGCTGATGGCTGTTTGCAGGCTGGCCAAGCCCCCCAGTGGGGACCCTCACCCCATTGGGGTGTGGCCAGCCTGGGTGACGGGCTGAGGGGTGTTTTCAGGCTTTCAGGCTGCCCACAGCTCCCACTAACCCAATGTCCCAGCAAGGCTGGCTGGAAGCAGGTTTCTGGGGTTTGTCTGTCTTCTATAATTGATATTGTTCCTTTAAGCCGACACCTAGGCAGGTAACGAAGCCTCTTGTCTGCTTCAGCTCCTGGCTTCTATAATTGAAAGAATGTTGCGCAAGGGAAGCCTGCTGTTTGTTTCAGCTCCAAGACTTCTATAATTGCAACAATGTTGCAAATATGTTGTTGCCTGAGCCTGGAGAAGCTGAGCCGGCCGGTAGACAGTTTACCCCTGCTGCAACGGAAACCTCTGTTTACTTCAGCTCCGTGACTGCTGGCCTCAATCTTGGCTGGGTTAATTTGCATACAGCAGCTCTGATTGGCTGGTGGGCGTGGCTTAGGTGTCCCATAGAAACGGCCAATTTCAATATTACTCTTTTATTAGATTAGATAACAAATAGTAAGCTCCAACAATGTGGCAGATTATGATACAAATATAATCAAGATTTCTGCCCCAAATGCACAGATCTTTCAAGTAGTCTGATAACCTAAAATCGACATAATACACATTAAATATACTATTATAGTTACCCTTTAATTCCTGGACAATATGTCTAAGTTTTATTTCAAAGTTACCTGAATAATATTCAAGGAGAATATTACAAATGATATGGAAAACAAACAAACAAAAAAACCCACAAAACATATATACCTGCTAATGCATAAATTCCTTTAGAACAATCTTGATTTTTTCCCGAAAAGTCACCTCCCATAGTCTAAAAAGGAAGTAAAAAATAACACAGATTACTCAGGAATGAATCTTAAGAATTTAGGTCTAAGTATTAAGCTGTAAGAAAAATAAACTAGCTTCATACCAGGATGTAATTATAATAAATTACTTACATGAGTTTTTCCACTTCCAGTCTGCCCATAAGCAAAGCATGTAGCCATTCCCCTTTCGAATATAGTTTCCACTAGTGGTCTAGCTGTAAACCTTAAAAATAATATGCACCAGTCAGAATGTGCATTCAATATTTAAATTAAGAAATAAGAAGAGAAATAAAAGAAGATATAAAAGTAATGTCTTAATAAACAAAATGTATACCAAGATTTTTAACAAATCAATGAGCTCAACTGTGAGGCTACAATTGAGTCTAATTGATTTGTTTAAAAATTTAAATAACTATATCTGAGAATTGCTTAAGGCTCTTTAAAGTATAATTTCAAGCAATAATCCTCCAATAATAAAAGTGTAATATGCAAATTGAA
>PVJC01018759.1:0-30978 GCA_004026665.1 Murina feae | reverse complement strand
AGGCGGGGTTTTCCCTGCTTTCTGGTGGCTGGAGGAAGATGGGCAGTAGGCAAGCTTGGGAGGCAGGCCGCACCCAGCCCTGGCCACGCTCAAAAAAGAGAACAACATGCAGGGGAGGGCAAGAGTCTGAGAGATCAACATAGAGGGGGTGCCTGCTCCAAGCCTCCATGGTGTGCCTGGGGCAGGCCCCCAGCAGGTATACACACACAGGAGGACTGCTCCGAGCCTCAGATGCGGCTGGGGGCAGGTCCCCAGTGGTGACACACACACACACACACACACACACACACACACACACACACAAAAGGCGCCTGGCAGACTGGGGCCATCATAGGACATCCACTGAGGGGTCCCAGACTGTGAGAGGGCACAGGCCGGGCTGAGGGACTCCCTCTACCCTGAGTGCACAAATTTTTGTGCACCAGGCCCCTAGTCCTATATAATAAAGACTAATATGCAAATCGACCAAACAGTGGAACAACCAGTTGCTATGATGCACACTGATCACCAGGGGGCAGACACTCATGCAGGAGCTGCCCCCTGGTGGTCAGTGTGCTCCCACAGGGGGAGTGCTGCTCAGCCAGAAGCCCTGAGCTAGGCTCACAGCTGGCGAATAGCGCTCCCGCCTCCATAGTAGTGCTAAGGAATGTCTGACTGCTGGCTTAGGCCTGCTCCCCCCAGGGACATCCCCCAAGTGCTCCTGGACTGTGAGAGGGCACAGACCAGGCTGAGGGACCCCTGCTAGTGCATGAATTTCTTACACTGGGCCTCTAGTCTGTAAATAAACACTTTAAAAACAAAAAGGACTTGAAATATAAATGAAAATTGAACAAAAAGGAAAGGAAATATACAATAAAAAATGAAAATTTAATAAGCAGCAACAAAAAGCAAAAAAAAAAAAACCACCATGAAAATATTTATAGCACAATATCCTGAGATTTTAACAGTAGTAAACTGACTCATACATAGTCTCTCCTTTGTTTATTGCCTGAGAGCCTTGTGACTAATGATATAGCTATCACCATGAAAGGGTTGTCAGGTTGAGAAGTGAATTGTTCGAGATGGGAGATGATTAAGAATTGAGGTTTGACTGTATTTTGTGACTGAATTTTTTCAGGTTATGAAGATATTTTATATAGACAAGCTCTATGATTGCAAAGTTAAAATGTTTGTTTGAGTTGATAGATTTGCTCCAACTTTTGACACATTTATGATGTTAATAATATTTAGTTAAAATAGTTAAGTGATGGTTAAAACATTTAAAACTCTTAATTCAGGAAGTTAACACCTTTTACTTATTTATTTTAAAAATATATTTTATTGATTTTTTACAGAGAGGAAGGGAGAGGGATAGAGAGTTAGAAACATTGATGAGAGAGAAACATCCATCAGCTGCCTCCTGCACACCTCCTACTGAGGATGTGCCCGCAACCAAGGTACATGCCCTTGACCTGAATCGAACCTGGGACCCTTCAGTCCACAGGCCGATGCTGTATCCACTGAGTCAAACCAATTAGGGCGGAAGTTAACACCTTTTAGATGCAAAGGAGAATGTGGGACTCTTTCCCTCATACTAAATGACCCAAGGCTCTTAGAGGAGCCTCGTTCTAGGTCTTGGGTGTTGATATGTTTATTTTTTGCAGTCTGCTGCATATCTCAGACTTGTGAGCACCTTCCTTCACATTACTCCTTCCTACTACATGCTTCCCTTGATATGTGCAAGGGCTTGATTCCAGGACCCCCTTGGGACTGTAAACCCAACCCCTTGAATGCTCATATCTTTATGTATAGTGGTGTAGTATAACCGACCCACATCCTTCCATATACTTTAAGTAACTCGAGATTACTTATAATACCTAATATGATGTAAATGCTATGTAAATAGTTGTTAAACTGTATTGTTGAGTAAATATTGATAAGAGAAAAAGTGTGTACATGTTAAGTACAGACACAACCATGGTAGGCCTAGTTATGTAGTACATATCAGCAACAATACATTTTTAAAAAAGAATATTTTTTCAATATTGTTTGATTGCTTTAAGTATTACAAAGAGTGTTAAATAAGTCTCCATTTTTCCCCCTTGACCTTCCCCCTTCCTCCCCTAACCCCCAGTGTCTTGTGTCCATTGTTTATGCTTATATGCATGCATACAAGTCCTTCAGTTGATCTCTTAACTCCCCTCCAACCCTCCTGAGCCTTCCAGCTGTAGTTTGACAGTCTGTTCAATGCTGTTCTGCCTTTGTATCTGTTTATGTTCATCAATTTATAATAGTCTTTATTATCCATAAATAAGTGAGATCATGTGGCATTTTTCTTTTATTGACTGGCTTATTTCACTTAGCAGAATGCTCTCCATTTCCATCCATGCTGCTGCAAATGGTAAGAATTCCTTCTTTTTTACAGCAGCATAGAATTCCATTGTGTAGATGTACCACAGTTTTCTAATCCATTCATCTGCTGATGGGCACTTAGGCTGTTTCCAAATCTTAGCTATGGTAAATTGTGTTGCTATGAACACAGGAGTGCATATATCCTTTCTAATTGGTATTTCTGCTTTCTTGGGATATATTTCCAGAAGTGGGTTCACTGGGTCAAATGGGAGTTCCATTTTTAATTTTTTGAGGAAACTCCATACTATCCTCCATAGTGGCTGCACCAGTCTGCATTCCTACCAGCAGTGCAGGAGTGTTCCTTTTTCTCCGCATCCTCTCCAGTACTTGTCGTTTGTTGATTTGTTGATGATAGCCATTCTGACAAGTGTGAGATGATACCTTGTTGTTTTGATTTGCATCTCTCGGATGAGTAGTGACTTTGAACATGTTTTCATATGTCTCTTGGCTTTCTGAATGTCCTCTTTTGAAAAGTGTCTTATTTAGGTCCTTTGCCCATTTTTTGATTGGATTGTTTATCTACCTTTTGTTAAGTTGTATGAGTTCCCTATAAATGTTGGAGATTAAACCCTTATCGGAGATAACATTGGCAAATGTGTTCTCCCATGCAGTGGGCTTTCTTGTTGTTTTGTTGATGGTTTCTTTTGCTGTGCAGAAGCTTTTTATTTTGATGTAGTCCCATTTGTTTATCTTCTCTTTAGTTTCCAATGCCCTAGGAGCTGTATCGGTGAAAAAATTGCTTCGGCATATGTCTGAGATTTTGTTGCCTTTAAATTCCTCAAGTATTTTGATGGTTTCCTGTCTTACATTTAAGTCCTTTATCCATTTTGAGTTTATTTTTGTGTATGGTGCAAGTTGGTGGTCTAGTTTCATTTTTTAAACATATATCTGTCCAATTTTCCCAACACCATTTATTGAAGAGCCTGTCTTGACTCCATTGTATGTTCTTTGTCAAATATTAATTAAGCATATTGGTTTGGGTCGATTTCTGCGTTCTCTATTCTATTCCACTGATCTATATGTCTGTTCTTGTGCCAGTACCAGGCAGTTTTGAGCACTGTGGCTTTGTAATATAGCTTGGTATCTGGTATGGAGATCCCACCTACTTTGTTATTTCTCAGGATCGCTGCAGCTCTTTGGGGTCTTTTTTTATTCCAGATGAATTTTTGGAGAGTTCATTCTAGGTCTTTGAAATATGCCGTTGGTATTTTAATGGGAAGTGCGTTGAATTTATAGATTGCTTTGGGTAGTATAGACATTTTAATGACGTTGATTCTATCAATCCATGAACATGGTGTGTTCTTCTATCTGTTTATGTCTTCCTCTATCTCTTTTTTCAACATTCTGTAGTTTTCTGAGTAGAGGTCTTTTACCTCTTTAGTTAAGTTTATTCCTAGGTATCTTAATTTTTGTGGTGTGATGGTAAATGGGATTGCTTTTTTAGTCTCTCTTTCTATAAGTTCACTATTGGTGTATAGAAATGCCATAGATTTCTTAGCATTAATTTTGTATCCTGCTACATTGCTGAATTCATTTATTAAGTCTAATAGCTTTTTAATGGAGTCTTTAGGGTTTTTTATGTATAATATCATGTCATCTGCAAATAAGGACAGTTTTACTTCTTCTTTTCCAATTTGGATGCCTTTTATTTCTTCTTCATGTCTAATTGTGATGGCTAATACTTCTAGTACTATGTTGAACAGGAGTGGTGAGAGTGGGCATCCTTGTCTTGTTCCTGTTCTTAGGGGAAATGGTTTTAGTTTTTGCCCATTGATTATGATGTTGGCTTTGGGTTTGTCATATATGCTTTTATTATGTTGAGGTATGATCCTTCTATTCCCACCTTGCTGAGAGTTTTTATTAGTACATCAGAAAGATCATACACCGTGACCAAGTAGGATTTATCCCAGGGATGCAAGGATAGTACAATATCTGCAAATCAATAAATGTGGTACATCACATAAACAAATTGAGAGATAACCACATAGTCATATCAGTTGATGCAGAAGAAGTATTTGACAAAATCCAACACCCATAAAAGAATATTTTTGATCCAAGAATGATTAAATCCATGGATGTGGAACCCAGAGATACAGAAGACTGATTGTACTTGCAAATTAGGCATCACTCCATGGCAAAGATGGCCGTCCCCATGGACACAAGATGGCGGCGCCCAGTCCTGCTCAGCCCTGCCACTGGTCAGGCCTGTTAGCCAGGCAGGTGGTGAGGGAGGCGGGGGGCCCAAGGGGCAGAACAGGCGATCAGAGGGGGCTGAGCGTCCCCTGCCCAGGCCAGAGGCCTTCACCAGAGGCCTCAGGCATGAGCAAGGGTGGAGCTGGTGATTGGAGGGGTATGAGGGTGCCCTACCGAGGCATAAGACCTGGGCCAGAGGCCTCAGGCCTGGGCAGGGGCAGAGCCTGCAATCGCAGGGGTCTGGGGGGGTCCCCTGCCCAGGCCTGCAGCCTTGTCCAGAGGCTGCCAGTGGGGCAAAGGCAGAGCCAGCGATGGCAGGGGGCAGGATCAGAGCTGGTGATCGCAGAGGCCTGGGCTCTGTGAAGCTGGCGATCGGAGGGACTTGGAGGTCCCCTGCCCAGGCCTGCATCCTTGGCCAGAGGTTACAGGCCTGGATAGGGGTGGAGCTGGGATTGGAGGGGCAGGGGTGGAGCCGATGATCAGAGTGAACTACAGAGGAAACACCTTTTCTGACTGCTCATTGGCTAAGCTCCCTGTATGCCACTGGTAATATTCTTAGTAACTTGGGTAATAAGAATCCTTAAAGGCGATCTAGGGTGTTTCTGCCACACTCCTGGAGAAAAAAATGAAGGTCCACTGCTGGAGGGTAAGAAATGTCATATCCTGCCCTAGCGGGTTTGGCTCAGTGCATAATGCCTCAGCCTGCTGACTGCAGGGTCTGGGTTCAGTTCTGACCAAGGGCATGTACCTAGGTTGCAGGCTTCTCCCTGGCCAGGGCCCAGGTCAGGGCATATGCAGGAGGCAACCAATCAAAGTGTTCCTCTCACTTTGATGTTTCTCTCTGTTTTTCCTTTCTCTTCCACATTGTCTAAAAATCAATGGAAACATATCCTCAGGTGAGGATAAAAAAGAAAGAAAGAAAGAAATGTCATATCCTATGAAAGACATATCTTGAAAATGCCTAAAGAAGGTTGTCATTTCTTCATGGTGAAGGGACTGGAGTCCATGTTGATGAAAACATCTCAGTGGCTGCAGCGACTGGCAGTGGCTGCAGCAATGGGGTGATGGCACTGGTGGTTTCCCCTGATTAGCTTGGTCACCTCCCACAAAGGGAGGCCAGACTGCAGCTTAGGCCCGCTCCCCAAGGGGATCAGGGAGCGGGCCTAAGTTGTCAGTAGGACACCCCCTGAGAGCTCCCAATATGTGAGAGGGGGCAGGCTGGGCTGAGGACTTACCCCCCCCCCCCAGTGCACGAAATTTGTGCACTGGGCCCCTAGTCCTATATAATAAAGGCTAATACGCAAATCGACCAAACAGTGGAACAACCAGTTGCTATGATGAACACTGGTTGTGCTGCTCAGCCAGAAGCCCTGTTTTTTCTAAACAGTCCCTTGGAATCATCCCTAGTAATGCACATGGACCTTCTTACACTTTGACTCTTTCAGACTATTACTAATATATATCTGTATGGATTTATATTTCATTTCCTTTCACATATGTTCAGGTGAGGTAAATAGGGGAGGTTTGTTCATTTACAAGTTACTGAACTTCATAGTAACAGCAGCTAATAATGAGGATCTAACAGTGCAAAAGATAGTGTCCTTGCCCTTATGGAGTTAATGATCTATCTTGTAGAGTAGATAAATAATAAAAAGGTAAAATAAATAAGAGTGTGGTGAGAGCTATGAAGGCAACCAATGGGGAACTGAGAGAAAATTTCCTCAGTACCCTTTTGCAGTTAGTCTTTACCCTACTCCCCACTCTAGATAACTACTGATGCTGATTTATTTCATTATAGATTAGCTTTGCCTGTTTTGGGATTTCATATAAATGCATTCATATTATACAGGGTGGGCAAAAGTAGATTTACATTTGTTTGTATGGAAAGTAATCTTCCTATATAATAAAGAGCTGATATGCAAGTGGTCATCATGCCCTCATGTGAGAGAGGAATGGGGACCAGCCAGGCACAAATGAGCTCGCTAGAGAGGAATGGGAACCAGCCAGGCTGTGGCCCAGGAGAGGGACAAGCTGCATACCCTGTAGTCTGGGGTGCCAGCAGCTGTGCCTGCGCCTGCAGCCCAGGAGAGGAACAAGCTGCCCATCCCACGGTCTTAGGCGTCTGCAGCTGCAGCCTTGGCAAAGCCGCCACCCACAGTCCCCTCCAGCTGCAGTCGGCCTGGGTCCTGGGTGCCTGCCTCTGGCCAGTGGAAGGGAAGCCCAGGTCCCGGGTGCCTGTGACTGAGTGGAGGAGGGAATCCTGGGTCTCAGATGCAGGGTGAGGCAGAGGCAGTTAGGGGCGATCAGGCCATTAGGGGAGCAGTTAGGGGCGATCAGGCAGGCAAGCCAGCAGTCCTGGATTATGAGAGGCAGTTGGACATCCCCTAAGGGGTCCTGGATTAGAGAGGGTGCTGGCCAGGCTGAGGGACCCTCCGGCCCCTCCCCTTGCCCCCCCACCCCGTGCAAGAATTTCGTGCACTGGGCCTCTAGTATAATCTACTCTAATTAAAGTGTAATATTGAAATTAACCGTTTCTCTGGGACACCTAAGCCATGCCCACCAGCCAAAGCCATGCCCACCGGCCAATCAGAGCAGCTGTATACAAATTAACTCAGCCAAGATGGAGGCCAGCAGCCAGGGAGTGAGCAGTGTCGGGTGTGGCTGGGTGGGAGAGGCACTATGGCGGGGACTGAGCAGGAGGCAGGATGGCAATGAGGGTGTGGGGGGGTGTGTCGTTGGCAGGATCAGGATGGCCTCGCAGTGTGGGGGCTGTGAGCATGGAGCTTCACAGGGCAGTGAGGTAGGTGGAGGAGTCTTTCAGGGTGGGGCTGTTAGTGTGGAGCTTCTCGGGTGGCTGAGGCGAAGGAGCATTGCAGGGTGGAGCTGTTAGCTTGGAGTGTTATGGTGCAGCAGAGGCAGAAGAGCATCATGGGGCATGGGTAGCAGAAGCTGAGGAGCCTCGCAGGGCAGGGGCTATGAGCATGGACGTTCATGGGGCAGGGGCCATGGAGGTGGAGGAGTGATGCTGGGCAGCAGACATGGCCCTGATTGCAGGTAGGCCTAGGGAACCCACATGATTTAATCATGTGCTGGGCTTCTAGTTTATACTAATAAAAGGGTAATATACTAATTAGACTGGGTGACTGTCCATCTTCTGGATGTCCGACTTCCTTCTGGACAGAGCCACGATGGTGGGGAACAAGGCAGAGGCAGTTAGGGGTGATCAAGCCAACAGGGGGGCGGTTAGGTGGTGATCAGACCGGCAGAGGTGGTTAGGAGCAATCAGGCAGTCAGGCAGGCAAGTTGTTAGGAGCCAGTGGTCCTGGATTGTGTGAGGGATGTCAGATTGGGCCTAAACCGGCAGTCTGACATCCCTTGAGGTGTCCCAGATTGAAGAGGGTGCAGGCCGGACTATGGAACACCTCCCGTGCACAAATGTCATGCACCGGGCCTCTAGTCTAATCTAATAAAAGAGTAATATGCAAATTATCCATCACTCTGAGACACCTAAGCCACGCACACCAGCCCAGCCAAGCCCACCAGCCAGTCAGAGCGGCTGTATGCAAATGAACCCAGCCAAGATGATGGCCGGCAGCCACGGAGCTAGAGTAAATAGGAGGCTTCTGTTGCAATAGGAGTAAACTGTCTGCCTAGGTCTTCTGGGGCTCTGCTAAAGGCAACAGTGTTTCAATTATAGAAGCCATGAAGCTGAAGCAAACAGGAGGCTTCGTGCCTGCCTAGGCCTCAGCACAAAGCAACAACGTTTCAATTATAGAAGATAAATAAACCCCAGAAACCTGACTCCAGCCAGCCTGGCTGGGACCTTGGGTCAGTGGGAGCTGTGGGCAGCCTGAAAACGGCCCTCAACCCCTCACCCAGGCTGGCCAGGCACCCCAGTACTGACCCAAACCCTGAACGGGCTGTGGCCAGCCTGAAAATGGTCCTCAGCCCCCCACCCAGGCTGCCCAGGCACCCCAGTAGGGACCCAAACCCTGAACGGGCTGTGGACAGCCTGAAAACGGCCCCAAGCCCCTCACCC
This sequence comes from Murina feae, assembly GCA_004026665.1. NCBI lineage: Eukaryota > Metazoa > Chordata > Mammalia > Chiroptera > Vespertilionidae > Murina > Murina feae. Next base: position 22,355 of record PVJC01018759.1, on the reverse strand, counting down.
AGGCTGGCCACACCCCCATGGGGTGAGGGTCCCCACTGGGGGGCTTGGCCAGCCTGCAAACAGCCATCAGCCCCTCACCCAGGCTGGCCAGGCATGCCAGCAGGTGGACATCCCCAGAGGGGTTCCAGAGTGCAAGAGGGCACAGGCCGGGCTGAGGGAACCCCCCCCCCCCCCCCCCCCCCCGCCGAGTGCACAAATTTTTGTGCACCGGGCCCCTAGTAATAAATAACAATATAAGAATAAAGTGATTTAGTCACAACTGTAAACCTACTTTTGCCTATCCTATATGTATTCTTTAGTGTCTGACTTCTTTAATTCATTATCATTATTTTGAGACTCATCTAGTTATATATAGTACATATCATTTATTTGTAAGAGTATATGCCTGTTCGTTTATCTTTTTACCTAATGAGTTACTCCAGCTTTCTTATGCTTACTATTTAGATGGACTATTTCCCCCCTATCCTTACACCTTCATCCTATCTGTGTCTTGATGTTTAAAATGTGTCTCTTTTAGATAGCATGTTATTGGATCTTTCTTCATTATCCAGCTGGCAATCTTTTCCTCTTAATTAGATGGTTTAGTCCTTTTATATTTAATGTAATTGTTGATATGGTTGTGTTTAAGTCTACCTCCTGGCTATTAATTTTCCATTTGTACATTATGGTTTTTGTCCCTTTCTTGATCCTTTTCTGCCTTCTTTTGGCCTATATGCCCTGGATAAGTGCAGGCCAACTCTAGCTAATACACTTTAAGTTTTCTCAAAGTTGAGTTGATTGTAAGCATTTCCTGTAGAAATCTTATTAGCAGTAGCCACATGTGCTCCCTCCCCTTAATTCTGAGCAAGCTTACCTGGTGGCTCTAAAGCCATAAGAGATCAGTAGCTCCTGTGGAGAACAAGATTGCAGAGAGATGGGGTGAATCTTGAGTGTGTGGAGGCAAGAATGTGGATTACTCAGACATTCTTCTCTGCTACCACTTCCCTCCCTCTCTACATGTGGAGAGACAATATCTAATCTAATAAAAGAATAATATGCAAATTAACAGTCTCTCTGAGACACCCACAAGCCATGCCCACCAACCAATCAGGAGCAAATATGCAAATTAACCAAAGCCTTAGTCCCAACTGAAATAGCCAGGTCTGTTAGCCAGGCGGGGGGGGGGGGGGGGGGGGGGGGGGGGGGGGTAAGGGGGGCCGGGGGGCCGAGCCATCAATCTCAGGAACCTGGGATGGGGCGGAGTGATGGGGCTGGTGGCTTCCTCTGATTAGCCTGGTCGCCTCCCACAAAGGGAGGCCAGACTGCAGCTTAGGCCCGTTCCCCATGTGGAACAGGGAGCGGGCTTAAGCCGTCAGTAGGACATCTCCTGAGAGCTCCCAATATGTGAGAGGGGGTAGGCTGGTCTGAGAACCCTCCCCACCCCCAGTGCATGAATTTCGTGCGCTGGGCCTCTAGTTACAGAATAATATCCAGCATATGTTTCATTTTCTCAATCACATATTGCCTTATTGCAGAATATTACTTTAAGTTTCATTCTCCTTCCACATGAAGCTGTTGTTGGAAGAAAATAAACTTAGTGATCTTGTTTGTGTTTACTCATTTTTAGTCGAGCAAAAGATGTGATAATACCAGCAAAGCCACCTGTCAGCTTTTTCTCCTCGAGGTCGCCGGTTCTTGACCTCTTCCAGGGTCAGCTGGACTACGCAGAACGTGTTCGCCGGCACTCAGAGGTGGTGCTGCTGTTCTTCTACGCCCCATGGTGTGGACAGTCCATTGCTGCCAGGGCAGAAGTTGAGCAAGCAGCGAGTCAGCTTTCAGACCAGGTAATGATGACATTTGGCCTAAGAATCAAATGACTGTCAGTTCTTTTGCAGAGCAGATTGTCCCTATGGAGACATCTTATCAGCTGGCTGATTTGCCAAGGTGAAGACCAGGAGCACTTTTAAAATTCTGAAGCCTTCTATAAAGAAACAAAAGATTTCTGATTGTGATTATCCTAATCAGTTAATAGCAGGAAGGGGAACAGATTCTGCATCCTGTGACTAAGCCAGTGCTCATTCCCAGGTGCCATGCTAGTTTTTGTGGTGAAATAGGTGGGGAACTGAAAGTCCTAGTTGATTATCTCTTTGATATTTGCTAGTTAGGTATTTTATTTAGGAGAAATTTATGCATCATGACTATAGTGTAGCTGGTTGACCTTTTATTTTTATTTATTTATATTTTCTAAAGAAAGTTTTCATTTTTTAAATATATTTTATTGATTTTTTACACAGAAGAAGGGAGAGGGATAGAGAGTTAGAAACATCGATGCGAGAGAAACATCGATCAGCTGCCTCCTGCACACCTCCTACTGGGGATGTGCCCACAACCCAGGTACATGCCCTTGACCGGAATCGAACCTGGGACCCTTGAGTCTGCAGGCTGACGCTCTTTCCACTGAGCCAAACTGGTTAGGGCTGGCTGACCTTTTAAATACCCATACTTTGATCAGAACTGTATTTAACAGCTATTTTATGAATGAATGCAACATTTATGATAGATGAGAGTAATATATAGGCACATGAGTTATCTGTGACAGTAGTTTCAACCAGGTGGATCCCAATTGCTTTATATAAAACAAATAATTTATATTTATTCCTTTTTGTGCATTGAAAAGGAATTCATAGATAAGAAAACCCTCCCACACATAAAATTTCAAAATAGTTCATCTAATGAACTATTTATAACTTAAAGGTAGAAGGGAGCAAAGTAATGTATAATTAAATCATATGTGTTTCAGTTTGTAAATGCTTGGGTAAAATAGTTCCTTGTACCTTTATATAGAGTTAGTGTGGGTGGAACAGTTACAAATGTAGATTGATAAAGGTATGTGTTGGACTTAGATATCATGGGGACATTGCACTCGGTGATTTGATTTTTCTAAACAATTGATAGCTCTTACTAAAGTTCTAAACCAAACAAAGTACTTTTTGCCCTCAGTTGACACAGAAGTTGCCTTCCTGAGAAATTCAGTGTATACCATTTTTTGGTTTCACATATAAAATGGAATTAGGTTCTGGGCTCTAATAATAACAAATGGGTTTTCTTCAACATCAGTGTTGGGCAGGGCATTTAAAACTGCTCTGTGATGAATCTTCCCTTGCAGAGCAATTTTGAGCATTTCAGGATATCTACCATAGCTCCTGCCCACCACCCACCACATGCCTTGTAGCCTCCCCCCTCCCTCCTTTCCCGTCATTGCAAGTCACTAAAAAGTATCCACAGACTTCTAAGGGGCTGCTGCTGGGATGTTACTTAAGCAGGCAGCTGTGTTTCAGAAGTTCATTTTGATCTCTCAGTTGGTTTTTCTTAGAAACAATGGTGACTGGGTTTCCTACTCAGCCTAGTAAAGCATTTCAAACCATTATATATCCCCGAATGGAGCACCAATTACTGTTTAAATATAACTGTTCATTCCTTTAACACTGCTTCTTTGGGTTGGGATATGATTTTGTGTTCCAATTGTGGGTCAGTGGATTTGATCTATTCCCGTCTTTTCTTTACACCCTCTCCCCCTTTCAAATGGCAAATAGTAACCACACTGGCAGATACTTCCAGGGAGGAAACAGGAACTGTAATGGAGCACTGAGAAGCAAGTAGTATATTAGCACAAAGGAAATCACCACTTTGCCAGTCATTTCCCAAATTTTCTGAATTTAGAGAACAAGTGGAGAATATCTAATCTAATAAAAGAGTAATATGCAATTTAACTGTCTCTCTGGGATGCCTAAGCCATGCCCACCAGCCAAGCCATACCCACCAGCCAATAGAGCGGCTGTATGCAAATTAACCCAGCCAAGATGGCGGCCAGCAACCACGGAACTAGAGTAAACAGCAGGCTTCCGTTGCAACTGCCTGCATAGGCTGGCTGATCCTCTGTTCACGGTAACACTGTTTCAATTATAGAAGCATCGGAGCTGAAATAAACAGGAGGCTTCCTTACCTGCCTAGGCCTCAGCTCAAAGCAACAGTGTTTCAATTATAGAAGATAAATAAACCCCAGAAACCTGATTCCAGCCAGCCTCGCTGGGACCTTGGGTCAATGGGAGCTGTGGGCAGCCTGAAAGCCTGAAAACGGCCCTCAGCACCTCACCCAGTCTGGCCAGGTACCCCAGTAGGGACTCAAACCCTGAAGGGACTGTGGGCAGCCAGAAAACGGCCCTCAGCCTGTCACCCAGGCTTGCCACACCCCAATGGGGTGAGGGTCCACACTGGGGGGCTTGGCCAGCCTGCAAACAACCATCAGCTCCTCACCCAGGCTGGTCAGGCATGCCAGCAGGTGGATATCCCTGATGGGTCCCAGACTGCGAGAGAGCATACGACGGGCTGAGGGACCCTCTGAGTGCACAAATTTTTGTGCACCGGGCCCCTAGTATTATATATTAGGGTATCAATCACTGATCTTATTGTCAACTTAAGCAATATGCTCTTTAGGGTGATTACATAGGAATAGTATTTGGGAGTGCCTGGTCTTATGCTGTTCCTCACAACAGCTCTAAGTTAATGCAGGTGTTCCTGTTCTTCTGTGGCATGCCCTCAGACTTAGAGGGCACAACAGTTTGTTAAAGATCACAGGACAAATGATTGAGGTCATAGTGCCATAAACAACTGACCAGCACTGCTTTTTTCCCCAAGAAATTTTCCTTGCTCCTTTCCAAGTTCTCAGTAGGGAAAAGGAGCAGGTTTATTTTCAGAAACAGGCAAAAATCTTTTGAGTCACATTGCTTAGTAAAATGAGGAACCATGGTAGATTCTGCCTTAATATTTGGGTAAAAAAATGAGATGTCAACCTTAAGTAAAGATATTTTTGCTTTTTTCCCCTCATATATAGACTCCAAAAAGAGCTGTAAAGAGTTTCCACTAAGTTTAAGCAATATTGCTATCTAGTAAGTATAAGGCATCTAAAAGTGACTTTTTATAGTCTTCATATTTTTTCATTGTTACAAGTTTTTAAACATATAGCAGAGGTGAAGGAATTTTCTGTATACCTGCCACTTAAATTCTACTGTTAACATTTTATTATGTATTTACTCATCCCTCTAATCAGTAGTTCTCAACTAGTGACAGTTTGCTACCCCATCCCTCCCCCTCTCCCCCACAAAGGGACCTTTGTCAATGTACGGAGAGGTTTTTTTTGGTACTTGAGAGGGGAGCACAAGTGGCATCGAGTGAGTAAAAGACTAGGGATACTGCTAAACACTCTACACCATCCTATGTTTACTTTTGTTGTATGACAGCCCCCACAACAAAAACATATAACAACAAGGAAAAAAAAGCCTCACAACAGTTTAATTCCAAAATTTCTGTTCTGCCAAACTTGAAAAGCTTTGCTCCAATTTAACTATTAATCCATCTTATTTTTGGTAAATAAGCAAAAGCAAATTGCAGACATAGGGACACGTCTTAAGTACTTCAGTATCCATCTATAAATATGTACTTAATCCATATTTTTGCTATTCTGTACTATATTTTAGAAAATAGCTTTAATAATCTGTTATTTTATTAGTTTTTAATGTAATTATTTCAAATAGTCTTTTGGAATTTGTAATGTTTGATTTGTATATTTTTCCATTCTCAGATACTCAGTTTGACCATCAAAAGACATATCTTTCTACTAAGTTTTTGTGTTAATCATGCTTAGAAAAAGCTCTGATGTTCATTCAGTTTATAATTCAAGGAAAATCATTTTCCTCTTGGGCCAGACTCCAAATTATTCAGTCCTAGCTAGATACTATAGATAAGAGTCTTTCTTTTTTATTGTAGCAGTCAGTGATGACCTTCTTTGAACTCTTGAAACAATTTTTTTTACACTTTCTGTTTCAGAGAGGAATAGTTCTGTAGCTACAAGTTTATTTTTTAAGTCTTTCTAGTTTTTCAGTTGTTATTCATAGTCATTTGAAACCTTTTTTGGCTCTGCAGGTGTTGTTTGTGGCAATTAACTGTTGGTGGAACCAGGGGAAATGCAGAAAACAGAAGCATTTCTTTTATTTTCCTGTAATATATCTGTATCATCGGAGGTAAGACATTTTAAGTAATGTTTCTAATTACAACTAAGTTTATCAGTTTTGAAGTGATTTTGTTTTTTTTTTCCATTTAAAATATTAGATTAAGAAAATACATATAGACAGAAATAAAAGGATCTGGATTATTTTATCAGCCATATGTAATCATTATGTGTTTTGATTTATATTCTCCTGTCAGTGTGTGTGTGTGTGTATATGTATATATATACATATACACACTAGAGGTCCCATGCATGAAAATTCATGCAAGAGTGGGCCTTCCTTCCTCTGGCTACCAGCACCAGCTTCCCTCCGGCACTTGGGACCTGGCTGGCTTTTCTCTGGCCCCAGCTTCATCTGGAATGACATCCAGAAGACGTCTGGTCCAATTAGCATATTACCCTTTTATTATAGATACACCCTATCCTTAAAAAAAACAAAACAACATTACCTTGTAGTAATATTCTTTCCTAAACTTTTTCTTTTTCAATATATTTTTTATTGATTTCAGAGAGGAAAGGAGAGGGGGAAAAAAATAGAAACATCAATGATGAAAGAGAATCATTGATTGGCTGCCTCCTTAATGACCCCTACTGGTGTTTGAACCTGGAACCTGGGCACGTGCCCTGACTGGGAATCGAACTGTGACCTTCTGGTTCATGCTCAACCACTGAGCCACACAGATGGACTAAACTGGTTTTTCTTACTTTTCATGTCATTACACATATCCTACAGCATTGTTTATAATACTATCAGTTACTCCATTGTGTGGCTGTACAGTTTAAATATTCTAAAAGTGTTTTGTGGTATAAAAATATATAAAAGTCTTTATCCTGTTACTTGGTATGACAGCATAATCAAGAGGGTATCTTCCCATCTTTTCAACTGGGAAGAAAATTACTATAAGTACATAATTCTGTATCCATAATTTTGAAATCCAAAGAGCTCTGGAAACCTAAAGACTTCATAAATTTTCTCCCCAAATACATTCATCTGGCCTAAAATAACACAAGCCTGCCTATAGTCTTTATCTCACTTAAGGTGCCAGTTTATTCATTTTGCTGTAGAAAAATATTGGTGCTTGATTTTGGAGTACTGCCTGGCCATTGCTATGGGTGTTAAGTAATGTCTAAAATTTGACTTAAAGGATTTTGGAGACTTGAGATGGGATCTGGACTTTGTTCAATGTAGTTGTCTTAAAGTTTGTTAATGAAGGTAAAATGGGTAAAAAAGATGTGATTAGTAAGAGCTTTACTTTTTAGATTTTATTTTTTCCCTCCCTCCAAACTTCTCAGACCTTACTCAAAGGGATTTATAACAAACATCAACAAATTACCATTTGTGGATTATCTGTCATATTCCATTACACTTTTATGACTTTAACCTAAAATGTTGTGTGGCACATAATTTTGCTTCTCAGGAGCTAGTAAATAGTATTTGGGCAAAAACATACTTTCCTACCCCATCTTCAACTTCAAATTTTCCTCTAGATATATGAATACTTTCACAGAGGAACTTTCTCATAGTTCCTTCTTTTTTAAAAAAAAAAATACATCTTTATTGATTTCAGAGAGGAAAAGAGAGGGAGAGAAAGATAGAAACATCAGTGATGAGAGAGAATCATTGATTGGCTGCCTCCTGCAAGCTCCACACTGGAGTTCGAGCCAGGCATTACCCTTGATCAGAATCGAACCTAGGACCCTTCAATCTCGCAGGCCGATGCTCTATCCACTGAGCCAAACCAGCTAGGGCAAACCCACGGTTCGCATGCGGCCCACAGTGAATATGTTTGTGGCCCAGTCAATATAATGGTACGTAAGAAACGTTTTAACGAAAGTGTCGTAACTTAATTTTTACAATTTTCTGTTATACATAATTATTAATAACAAACAACAATGTTCGCTAGTGACTGATATCTATAATCACGCACCTTATACATAGGCGCACCATTTCTCTCCACTAACACTAGCAGCGAATATTTTAGCCAATTGCCACATCATTAGTCTTGTACCAACTTGTTTGATGTGTGCATTAGGAAATATTTTGCTTTTGAAGAACAAGAAAAATAGGTTTATTTGCATTATGCTTATTAATTTGTGCAGTTATTCAGTGTCTGGTAAGTCAGTGTTCAAGAAAAATATTAATATTTATTAAAATGTTCTATTATGTTAATGATTACTCATTTATTTCAGCCCTTTGTATTCAGCATGTCACTATCAAAATAAACTTACGTTTCTATGAAAACGAAGCTTTTGTTTTTTTTTGTGGCCCATATAAACTTAAGCCTTGTTTATTTGGCCTGTGTTAGCCTTTGAGTTTGACATGCTTGAGCTAGGGCTTTTTTTTTTTTTTTTTAAAGGTAAGTATAAGGTGCTATGCTCGAAGGCTCTAAAACTCTGTGCTCTGTCAAAGAGATAATGAGCTTGCCTCATTAAGGTCCCTGTGTTTCTTTTCTTGAAAATAGGAAATAGGACACAGACGCCTAGCAGGGAGGGAGTAAAAGACTTGCAATGATATGTAACCAAGCCAGTTGCCCAGAGGTGGACTTAACTTGATTAAAATTAGAAGAATTCCCTTGAGTAGAGTACAGAATGTCATTTTGGTTTATGTGATGTGCGCAATGTTGTCTTACGCTGCTTATTTTCTTAGTTTTATAGAAAAATTGAAAAGGTATGGAAGGAACTTCAGAAAAATCTAGTATACTCCTCTCATTATATAGATGAGGAATTAGAGGTTAGTACTCATCTTGAAGTGCTTGCCCCTCATCTTTATCTGTTAAATTTTTACTTATTTAAGTCATTCCCAATGTCTCAAAAACAGAAGAAAGGCACAGAAATATCTGAAAGGTAGCCTTTTTATATTCTTTTTAAGAATCTTCAAGTCCTCTATTTTACATGAAACATATGAATGAATGTGTTCCTTTAATTAAACTCTCTTATGAGTATTTGGTAGTCTTGAGATTTTTTTGGTTAATGTGCTTTTAAATGTCACCCTTGAGTCTGTCTCATCACTGAATAGACTGTTGTGTGTGTTGTTTCTGTTTGTATAATGACTTACCTACTTGTAGCTGCTTAAAGAAATTAATAGACTTTTCTGTTTTATGAAAGTAGATTCTACTTTTTTTTAAAGTACATGTGCTGTCGAAAGGAGCACAGATTCCACTTTTTTGGCTTGTAATAATCTAATATAATAAAAGAGAAACATCCAAATTTGACCGTTACCACCAGCCAATCAGAGCGGCTGTATGCAAATTAACCCAGTCACAAACCAAAGGCTTCTGTTACAACTGCCTGCCTAGGCTGGCTGAGCCTCTGCTCACAGCCACGCCCACCAGCCAATCAGAGCGGCTGTATGCAAATTAACCCAGCCAAGATGGAGGCTGGCAGGGCGGCTCTGCACTGGGAGCCTCCACGGCCGGCCGGCATGGCTGTGCCAGGTGTGTCAGCTCAGTGGGAGGGGGGGGGTCTGGCCTGGGGCCTCCTCGGGGCGTCCAGGAGCAGCTGTCCTGGGTCTGCTGCCTAGCTCCGCCCCCGGGAGCCTCCAAAGAGTATCCAGGAGCGCCTGTCCAGGGTCCACTGCCTGGCTCCACCCCCTGGGGGCCTCCCTGGGGCATGCAGGAGCACCGGGCCTCTGCAGGGTGTGCAGGAGCAGCCGTCCTGGGTCTGCTGCCTGGCTTTGCTCCCCGGGGGCCTCTGCGGGACATCCAGGAACGCCTTTCCTGGGTCTGCTGCCTGGCTCTGCCCCAGGGGCCTCCTCGGGGGTGTGCGGGAGCACCCCAGGGTCCGCTACCTTCATCCACCCCCCCAGGGGCCTCCACAGGGCGTTCGGGAGCATCTGCTGCACATTGCGGAGAATCCGAAGCCAGTTCACTGCCCAGCTCCACCCCGGGTGTGTTTGCTCAGCAGCAGGGCCCCACCGAGGGATCCTGCACCAGCGTCCGCCCCTGGCTTGCCACCCAACTCTGCACCAGGTGTGTCCCCTCAGCGGTGGGGGCCCACCAGGCGTGTGCAGTCGTGGGCCCTCCGGTGGGAAATGTCCAGGCCTGCACTCACCAGCCTTCCCACCCCCCAGTGCATGAACCCTGAAGGGGCTGTGGGCAGCCTGAAAATGGCTCTCAGCCCCTCACCCTGGCTGGCCAGGCATGCCAGCAGGTGGACATCCCCCCCGAGGTGTCCCAGACTGCAAGAGGGCACAGGCCGAGCTGAGGGACCCCCACCCCCCGAGTGCACAAATTTTTGTGCACCGGGCCCCTAGTACTAGTTATAAAGACAGGCAGTAGTTTCTCAAAACACTATATAATGTTCAGCAGCCCTAGGTCAGCTTGTCCTACAGCAATGACTATAGTATGTTGCTAAAACATGTTCCCCATCCTGTGTTCTGGATGTTCTAATTACAAGTCACTGGGACCCTGTAATACCATGCCAGGAAAATTCAGCAGAGTCTGTTTGCTTGAATAGCTGAGGTTTCCAGATTGGTTGCCTCCTTTTTGCTGAATAAAATAAGTTATCAGATGATTTTTTTTATTTGTTCCTTTAAAAATTGTTTTTTTAAAAATATATTTTGATTGACTTCAGAGAGGAAGGGGGGAGGGGGGGAGAGAGAGACACACACAGAGAGAGAGAGAGAGAGAGAGAGAGAGAGAGAGAGAGAGAGAAATATCAGTGATGAGAGAGAATCATTGATTGGCTGCCTCCTGCACACCCCTCTTTGGGGATTGAGCCAGTGATCTAAGCATGTGCCCTGACTGGGTATTGAACTGTCATCTTCTGGTTTATAGATTGACGCTCAACCATTGAGCTATGCCAGCTAGACCTTTAAAAATTGTTGATGGTTGCTGGAGTCGTTGGTGGTGGTGATTTTTAATTTTGTTTAATTTTTAATTTTAATTTTTTTTTTGTTAATCCTCACCTGAGGATATTTTTCCATTTATTTTTAGGGAGAGCAGAAGAGAGAAGGAAAGACAGAGAGAAACATCGATGTGAGAGAAACACATTAATTGGTTGCCTCCTGCATGAGCCCCCACCAGAGCCCAGGCTGGGGAGGAGCCTGCAACCAAGTTACATGCCCTTGACTGGAATCGAACCCAGCACCCTTTGGTCCACAAGGCAACACTCTATTCATTGAGCCAAACTGGCTAGGGCTGGTGGTGATTTTTTAAACTAATTGTTAAAATTAACTAGTTAGTTGTAATAAGTCTTGAATTATAGAATTCTTAACTGTCTCCCAGTTGTGCATGTAGAATGTTTCTACATGTATGCTAATATTTCTTTGCATCATATTCTGCAGTGCACACTGAAAAATTGTGTTTATCTTATCACATTATGTATTTGTGTTAATTTCTGTAATCAAATATTATATTATAATGACCATAGCATTTTTATAATTCTTTAATGTGCTCTGTCTATTCTTGCTATTAACAGTAGACTTAATGTCAATTTCTGTTTAGAGAGAAGAATGGTTATGGAGTTGCTCCAATGGTTATGAATGTCACTTTATTTCCTACCCACTCCACATACCATCCAATTATATTTGAGCAATATCTGTTGGTATTGTACAAAATCGAAGAAAGCCATTTGAGGATTCTTATCAGCTTATTAGGAGGTTAACCAAATATTATAGTATTTTTAGCAATACCAAATCAAATTCCTATGCATTCCCTAATACAACTGGAATGGAAAATCATTTATTCAGGCTCCTGACTTGTACCATCACATAATTTTTTTTTAAATTTTTTATTTTTAAATATATTTTATTAATTTTTTTTTTACAGAGAGGTAGGGAAAGAGATAGAGAGTTAGAAACATCAATGAGAGAGAAACATTGATCAGCTGCTTCCTGCACCCTCCCCACTGGGGATGTGCCCGCAACCAAGGCACATGCCCTTGACCGGAATCGAACCCGGGACCCTTGAGTCCGCAGGCCGACGCTCTATCCACTGAGCCAAACCGGCCAGGGCGCATAATTTTTTGTTGTATTAAGCTTTAGCTGGTTTTAAGGTTCAATTAGTGATCCTTTGTGTAAGTGCCTATGTGAATATTTATTTATTATTTTTATTTAATACTAGTGGCCCAGTGCATGAATTTGTGCACATTGAAAGGAAATTAATTAGAAGAAATATTTTAATATTGCTCTTCATCCTTTCTTTATAATAGAAGTGTCAACCAAATTCACAATCAACAATGACAGATCAAAAGACATGTGTGCAATTGGCGCCACTGAGAGCTTTATATGTATCGCACATGCATGAGTCAACTTAGCTTTTTATATATATAGAATAAACTTGCTTAATTAGACAGCCCAGTGAAGCACCCGAACTTCTCTTTCAGGTAATTGTCAGCAACACAGCAGTAAATATCAACATGAAACAGATTATTATTGTAGATCACGCAGGGAGAATAAAGAATAAAATAATTAACTGAGGCAGTGTTTGAATATATTCTGCGCAGTGAGAAAACTTGAAGTCATTTTCAAGGTCCACCATTTCTTCTTTTCAATTGGATCAAGTTTCTAAGCTTTCTAAATCTCTGTTTTCTGGCTAATGAAAAGAAAATAGGATTCCACCAAGTCACCTATCTACCTGCTCCAGGACTTCTGTGAGGATCAAATGAGATGAGGCACAGGAAAACGCTTCACAGACATATGGTTACAGTGTGAAATGTTTGCACCTGGCTATAAAGCAAGTTGTGTTCCTGAGCTGAATAAACTGCAAGGAGGCTAGTTGCTATGGAGAGGAAGCCGGGCATTGCTATGTGATGTCATTACCCAGATGGACACTCAGCATATTAGCCTTTTATATATATAGATATTTTTATTGATTTCAGAGAGGAAGAGAGAGGAAGAGAGAGAGAGAGAAACATCAGTGATGAGAGAGAATCATTGATTGGCTACCTCTTGCACTCCCTCGCTGGGGATCGAGCCCACAACCCAGGCATGTGTCCTTGACCAGAATCAAACCTGTGACCCTTCATTCCACAGGCCGATGCTCTATCCACTGAGCCAAAATGGCTAGGTTGGGGATATTTAATAACTGTTTTTTAGTAGGCCAAGGGCCTACTGCTCAATGGGAAGCCTGCCCCTCTACATTGAATTGCATGGTTCAGATCCTGGAATCCTTTAGCTTTTGGCCAGTTTCTAAGGTTGCCTTTCAATTTTGTTTTTTAAGGAAATATTGCAGGAATTAGTTTGTTTTTCAGAGATTGCTTGTAATGGCTGCTGTATCTTTCCTCACATAAATTCTTAATTGCCTCTCCAGTTGCCTCCTGAGACAAAGAAGGCTGCTTAACTATGAACCAGTCAGGATCTTAAAGCAGGATATTTTCATTTTTATGTTGTTGATTTCAGTTACACATTACAGGTTTAATGCATGATGTATTATTTTTTATTTTTATTTTTTTGGTACTAGTTTTGGACCAATTGAATACAAAGGCCCCATGAGTGCTGTTTACATTGAGAAGTTTGTCCGCCGGGTGATGAAACCACTTCTGTACATCCCATCTCAATCAGAATTACTAGATTTTCTCTCAAACTACGAGGTATCTGTCTTTCATATCTCCTTATATTCCGAAAACTTCACCGGGTTGTACTGGATTGTTTGTATAGAAAAGCTTTTATACTTCCTGATTTTGCAGCAATTAAAAGGTTATGTTATAGATAAGCCCCAATTAAATGCTTTTTGAGATACTTGATTATAGGGATGGTTTGACCAAATGAGTTTTAAGAAAATAGAATGCTTGGAAAATCTTTATTTTTTATTTGGGAATTTTCAGCAAACTTTCAATTTGTCTCACAATTAACTTAGAGTATGTAAGAATTAACTTACAATTTATATACAGTGGCAAATTTTAAAAATTTTATTTGATGCTTTATGGCATCTTACCTAAGAGGGATCTGGGTTTTTTTGTCAGTTGTAGTTTAGCTTTTCAAAGCAAAACTGAAAGTATATTCCTTTATATTTTAAGTGTATAACTATTTTCCATTGCCAATTCCAACACCTGATAAATTATTTTTATAGGATGTTGAATGCATGTGCAGGACAGCTTATTATCGGGAGACCAGTATAAAGCTTAAAATAATTTCAATAAGCTGTAAAAATAGTTCCACAAAAATATATTGGAGCAAGTGTAAAGTCATACTTGGGTGCAACAAGTGAAAGTGCTGAATCCACCAGACCACCAGGGAACTAGCAAAAATGAAAAATGGATCTTTCTAGTTAAACTTAATTTTGGAGGATTTGGTTGTCTAAATTATAGATACCTATTTATTCAACTTTAAAAAAAAAAGAAAAATGGTGTTTTGATACAACAAAATCAGGACCTTAAGTACCAGATACAGATGAAACCATTTGAATCCAAACCTCATAATTAAGAATCTAAACTAATAAAAGCGAAATAGTAAAATTAACTATTTCTTCAGGATGGGGTAAGCCACGCCCACCAGCCAATCAGAGCGACTGTATGCAAAATAGTCCAGTCAAGATGGCGGAGGCAGGAGCCGGGAAGAAGCCACAGACTGCGGCCTAGCCGGGCAGACTGGAGGCCTCTGCCGCAAATAGAGGTGGCAGCCGAGGGGCGGAGCAGCCGACCGGCCCAGGGACTGTGATCGGCCTGGGTGGGTCCCGGGGCACGCACGCACGGAGGCTGCTAAGCCTCGGAGCAACCCACTCAGGCCCATCGCAACCAATGCGGGGGTGGGACCAGCCGGCCGCCCAGGGACTGTAATCGGACTGGGTGGGTCCTGGGGCACACACGCACGGAGGCTGCTAAGCCTCCGTGAGACCCACCCAGGCCCATCGCAGCGGGGATTGGACCAGCCAGCCGGCCCAGGGCCTGTGATGGCCTGGGTGGGTCCAGGGGCACACACCCAGGCCCATCGCAGCTGCAGTGGTGGTGGGACCAGCCAAGCTGCCCCAGGGGCTGCAATGGGCCTGGGTGGGTCCTGGGGCACACACGCATGGAGGCTGCTAAGCCTCTGTGCATGTGTTTCCCACAACCCACCCAGGCCCATCACAGCCACAGCAGTGGTGGGCTGGCTGGGCAGCTGGAGGATTTAATGAGGGAAGCTTTAGTGAGGGAAGGAGAGCTGCTCCCTTTTTCTCACACACGCCTCCTGGGCCCACTCTCTCGCTGGCTCCATTTTCTCTTACACAGGGGCAGGGGTCTCCTTGTGAGAGGCCCTATCTCCTTCAGAGCTGGGGTGAACCCCCAGGGGAGCCAGGAGATGGAGAGATGGGCAGGGGGCAGGCAGAGCAGCAGCCAGGGAGAGTTTGGGGGAAGTAACCAGGTGGAGGAGAGGTGCAACAGGATGGAGGGAAGAATTTTATAAAAGAGTCAGTGGACAGCAGAGTTAAAAAAAGAGGATGTATGAGGGAACTGTAGGGCCTATAATGAAAACCAAGTATAGGTGTGTACTGGGGACAGATTTTAAAAGTAGAAGTCAGAAAAGAAAAAAAGATAAATGATAGTGGATAATTAGGCAGGTAGATAGATAGGTATTAAAACAGTGGCAGTAAGTAGAGAAGAGTGTATGGCAAAGGTAGGATGGAAGAAAAAGAGGGAGGGAAGAAAAATTATTAAGGGGGAGCTGGTAGAGCTTGAAAGGAGAATGGAAAAAAGGAAGGAATGGGGGAAGGAGCAAAGCAGGTCAGAGGGAGGAAATGAAGAAAAAAATTAAGGTGGGAAGGAAGGAAAAGGGGAGGGTGGGCAGGGGTAAAGATAAAGGAAAGAAGGAATGTGGGAAGGGAAGGAGGGTAGTAGAAAAATAGGAAGAATGATGATGGAACAGAAGTAGGAAATAAGGAGGAAAGAAAAGTTTATAAATGATGAGTCAGTAGAAAAAGTGTTACATAAAGGAGAAAAATTGTGTGAGAGGAAGAAGCCAATAAGGAAGTCAAATACAATTGTGTGTGAAGGAGATAAGATTAAAAAAGAAAGCTAATAGGGGTGGCCAGGCCGGTAGGGGACGGCAGTTAGGGGGATCAGGCAGGCAGCCAGGCAGGCAGAGTGGTTAGGGCAGGCAGGCAGGTTAGCGGTTAAGAACCAGAGGTCCTGGATTGTGAGAGTCCCCAAGAACTCCATATTGGAGAGGGTGCAGGTCAGGCTGAAGGACCATTCCCCCCCACCCCCACCCCTGTGCACGAATTTCGTGCACCGGGCCCCTAGTTTAGTAATAGTGATGAATTGAATTTTTGCACTATGTAGATTTTATGTAGATTGGATATTAATTTCTTTCACTAGAACATCATTAACAGCTTTTTCCATCATGTTAGAAATACTATTTATATGTTAACTATGAGCAGATTCCCCAAGCAGCAGTATTAATATCTAGTTCCGCTTGTAGATCTCAGATATACATTAGAGCAAATTCTTCTTTACTCTTAAGGTGGATAAAGAATGGATTTCCATGCTTCTCACTATGTTGTCTCCCATTTAACCTGGGTAGGCTGGTAGGCCTGAGCTACACTGGGAGGTAGGGCATTTGGGCCTAATGTCTTTGGTAGCACTGACTAGGTCTGTTGATTTGATTCTTGGAATCTTCTCTATCGTTTAATTTCTGTAAATTGTTATTTCTATTAGTGTATGCTTAATTTTTGACTGGACCTTTTTCATATATTTTATATTCTCACTAAGATCCTTGAAAGTTTCATGAAGATCCTTGAGTAATCTTATAACCATGGTTTTGAACTCTGTATCCGGTAGTTTGCTTGCTTCCATTTCTTTCATTTGTGATGTTTCTTTGTCTCCGCATTTTGGCAGCTTCCCTGTGTCTGTTTCTATATATTAGATAGAGCTACTATGTCTCCTGGAATTGGTAGAGTGGCCTTGTGTAGTAGGTGTCCTGTAGGGTCTAGTGGCTCAGCCTCCCCATTCACCTGAGTTGGGCTCCTGTGTGGGCTGTGTGCATGGTCTTGCAGTTGAGCCTTGATTACTGTTGGCATCTCTGAGAGGAGTTGGCCTCCAGGCCAATTGGTTGTGAGAACCATCTGTGGCTACAGTGGGAAAGCTGCTTTGTAGGAGGTGAGGCCTTGCTTGAGGCAAGGCAGGCTGGTACTAGTGCCTAGTCTTGGGCCTTTTATTGATTGGTTTGGGGTATGCTGTCACGAGCTGCAGCTTGTTTGATTGATTTTAGCAAAGTCTGAAGCCAGAGCCAGGACAGGCCATTCATATGGAAAAGCTGCTGCAAACAGCTTGGGCAGGGCTGCAAATTGGAAGGGCAGGATCTCAGGGAATCCTCAGGTGGAGCAAACATTGTGCTCCAGACTGATTCAGACTTAGCTATGGCTGCCAGTCAGCTCTGCAACAGAGGGGAGGAGCACAGGAACAGTGACCCCTGGGAGCATCCCTGTCTGCGAGAAAGCCACCCCCGAGTTTCTGTCCTGATGCCAGACAATCCAGTTGCTCCCCGTATGGGTCTGGGTCCCCCAGAACCACCTGGTGCTGGAGCTCAGAGGTATCCAGTCTGAGTAAGTTTGTACACCATGCCTTTAAAAGGAACAGCTGGGTCTCCAGCAGCCTTCATGTTTCTTAGCCACAATCTCCACTGGTTTTTACAGCCTGTAGACTTCTCCTCCCAGCTCTGGAACCCTTGGCTAAGGTCTGGTGTGGAGCTGGGACTCCTTGCTTCCCAGGTCACCCCAGGGACGATCTCCCTCCCAATTAAAAAAAGGCACACACGGGTGTCAGACCAGCACATTCCGAGGCTCTGTCCCTCCTACCAGTCTCAGTGTGCTTTTTTCTTTACTTCTCTAGTTGTAGGACTTCCATTCAGCCAGATTTCAGGAGGTTTGGAATGATGGTTGTTCTGTATTTTAGTTGTAATTTTGATGTGATTGTGGGAGGCGGCGAGTACAGGCGTTTACTTATGCCACCGTCTTGGTTCTCTATCAATCTGCTATTATTAATTGGGTCATTAGCATTTATTCTGCAGAACTGGGAGTGTTCTATGTATGATAATCTTAATATTGAGACAGAATAGGTTCTAGAATTTTCTTCCCAGATATGCACTAAAATCATAGCTTCCTTAAAAATAAAGAATTTAGCAAAAAACTGAAGTGAACTTGCCAATGCATACTACAGAGGGAGCTCTAAGAGCTTTAAGTCATCTCATTGTAAACCATGTTAAGAAATTTTACTTTATTTATTCTAACTGTAGAATCCCTTTTCCTGGAGGTTCTTCTTCCCTGTTTAAGATATAGACAGGAAAATGTGATTTATTACTTGTGGACAACATAGGGAAGCATATCCCAGTGTCATTTTTATTTTGGTGGACGTTTGATTTGGTGGAAAGGAGACAGGACTGAGTGATGATAATGTCACTTTCAAAGTCACTAGTCTTATGGCTCTTCTAATTTTGGTATTTTAAAAAATTTATTGATTTTAGAGAGAGAGGAATTGAGAGAGAGAAGCATCAGTTTGTTCATTTGTCTCTAATCCAGATATTTGTGAACAGTTTAGACCATTTATGCATTCATTGATTCTTGCATGTGCCCTGACCAGGGATCAAACCCACAACCTTGGCATATTGAGGATGATGCTCCAATCAATTGAGCCACCAGATTAGGACATAGTTTTGGTATTTTTTAGGTATCAATTGGTTATGGTGTCAGTAGCTTCTACATCAATAATGCTTTGTTTTTTATTTTATTTATTTATAAATAAATATTTTATTGATTTCAGAGAAGAAGGGAGAGGGAGAGAGATAGAAACATCAGTGATGAGAGAGAATCATCCATTGGCTACCTCCTGCATACTCCACACTGGGGATCAAGTCTGCAACCCTGGCATTTGCCCTGACTGGGAATTGAACTGTGACCTCCTGGTTCATAGGTTGATGCTCAGCCACTGAGCCATGCCAGCCGGGCTCTTTTTTATTTTTTTTATCAGAATCATTTGATTTGTATCTTTTATTCTACCCACTAAATGCCAACAATATTATTTAATTCTTATCTTACATATGCAGCCAAAATATTTTCTAAATCTTTTCATGAATTTCTATAATTTATCCATTTAAGAGTAGTGATTTTGCATGCATCCATTTGTTTATTTCAGTTATGGTAAACCAAATTGTTTTACATTTAAGTGGGATGGGAAAAGGCTTGGGAATCTTTTGGAGGTGGAAGAATGGTATTGAGTAAATTGCCAGGTGACAGAAAACCTGAGTATTTTGGAGAAACATCTAGTAGAATGTCTGCTACTTGCTGTTATCCTGTAATTTGTTAGTAAAAATACTCTGAATGTTGAGCAAATAAATAGCTATTGTTTCTGTCAATTTATAGTTTCATAGCACTGTAGACTAAATAGTTTTAAGTTTTCTAGCTATGAGTTAATATTAGTGCAGAAGTATTTCAGTTGCCATTGATAAAAACACACCACTAGAGGTTGTGTACATCATTTGCTGAAATTTATGCCAAACTGCAAATGGTATTCACTTAAAGAGTAAATATTTAATGCTCACGAGGATTTGCTGGCCTCCTATAGTCTAGTCTGTTTATCCTCATCATAGAATGGAATTCTATGAAATTCCATTTTATAATGGAATGAAGTTAAAAACACAAAGTAGGTCAAATTATAATGTGGCATTCATTATGTTATGTTCTTTGCTAAATTGTAAACTTGATAAAGGAGTATTGTCTTATTCACATTTTTATCCCCATTCATTCATTTACACATGTTTATTTTGTGCCTGCTCTGTGCTGGAAGCATGGTGATGAACGAGAGAGAGCCTCTGTTTCATGGAGTTCTAAAGTGGAGATATATAACAAAGGAAAACAGATAAACCAGGTGCAGGGGGTTGAGTAGTGTCCTGTTTGCAGCTGAGTTCCCGTGACTATTTACCTGATAGCTGTAAGCATCTGGGAGTGGATTAATAGAAACACTGAAGATGGAATCTGGGGTCAAATGATCTTACACATGGTAAGCAGCAGAGTGAAGAGGAACAACTTATGTACCAGCAGGGCTTGCACCCTAACTATATAACCCAGCGTCAGGCTGGCTTATGTGCTGAAAGAGAGCCTCAAAATATATTAGGCAAGGTTACAGTTGTGCTTTGAACCAGCCCCTGGTTTATTTGCAGCTGAGCAAATAAGGGACCTTGACCTAGAAAGAGCTACATATGTGAATATGCATGAGTTTTATTCCCCAAACTCCCCTTTTTCCAGATTTAAGAAAGAACTGTGCAAGGAAATCTGAAATATGTGATTACTTTTCAAATACAGTTTGTTAGGCCACACTGAAACTTTGGGGAAATGGTTGCAAAATTTGTTTGATGTTAAGCAAAACCAGAGCCAGTTTAGTAACTTTTAAATGATAATTTGTAGTAGAAATAAACAGATAATTAGCACTTTATTTCTTCTTTTTATTATTTTGAAATATTAATTTTAAGATACATTCTCAAACAGGCCAATTTTCAAAACTTATACAGATTGTTACAGTACGATGAATATTTAAAAAATAATAGTTAAAATATATTTTGTCTGTTTTTGGTATATTTTAAAATAGCTGGTACACGGCTTTAAATCATCTCACATAGTTGTCGAATCTTATCTGTGTTTTTGGCAATGAAAAGAAAATAATTTTGCATATGATATTATTTGCTTTGTATTGTTTATGAAATTTATTTGATCAAACTACTTGAAAAGTTCAATACCAGTTCTTCTGAAGATAGGCTCCTTTGTCCAAGCTATGTAGCCCCTTGGAAAATTGCAGCAGTGATGCCATCAACAAGAATAAACCTGTAGAAATGTCCACTAAGGACCCCTGCAAATGGTCCAACCTTTGTACATTTTTAAAGGTTTATTGCGGTTTCCCTTGAAAACTTCTTTACTTTTATTAATGTCTGTACATATGTGCATTTCTATATATAAACGTATATGTAATTGCATACATTCATGTAGATATAAATGTGTTTATGGGCCATAGGTTCACTTTTGTGAAGTCATTGGTGTTAACATGATGTGAAATTCATCTCACTTAATTTTTAGCAATGAAACATTTATTAATATTTAAATGACTTTATTTCATTTGGTTTTGGTTTGGGAGATTGGTTGTAATATAAAGAAACTTAAATGAGTTCATTTTGTTTCCACTAGTTTTCATTTTTGTAAACTTGCATCCAGCATTAACTAAGTGACTAGAATGTCTGAAGATTTTGCCTTTCTTTTGTTCTTGGTAGTAAAGTTTATTACACCATTGTAGCATGGTTTGAAACCCAAACAGTAGGCAATTCTGCTTTCAGCCAATTCTGGATTGGCTTGTTAAAAAGATTTTGGAGGAGCCCTGGCTGGGTGGCTCAGTTGGTTGGAACATCATCCTATACACCAAGAGGTTGCAGATTTGATTTCCAGTTGGCACATTCCTAGTTGTGGATTCAGATACCTGGTCAGGGTGCATACGGGAGGCAGTGGATTGATGTTTCTCTTTCACATCATTGTTCTTTCTCTCTTTCTCCCCCTCCCTCTCTAAACATATTCTCGGCTGAGGATTAAAAAAAAAAAAAAAAAGATTTTGAAAGAAACACACCACTAGAGGTTGTGTGCATCATTTGCTGAAATTTATGCCAAACTGCAAATAGTATTCACTTAGAAAATAAATATTTTCTAAATATTTATTTTTATCTGTATCTGGTACTTAAGGTACTGATTTTGTTGTATCAAAGCACCGTTTTTCATTTTTGCTAGTTCCCTGGTGGTCTAGTGGATTCAGCACTTTGACTTGTTGCACGCAAGTATGACTTTACACTTGCTCCAATAAATTTTTGTGAAATCATTTTTACAATTTATTGAAATTATTTTAAGCTTTATTTTTTATTTTCAGCAAAATAAAATTTCTGTTTTCAATACTTTGCTTTCTGATGTTCTCAGTTGTTTTAGAAATTGGTTATTTGCTGGATTTTGTTAGATAGTATTAGCAGTCAACATTCTGACTATCTGTTTCTGTCAGAATAAAAACCAAGTGATTTATTTAAAATTGAATCTTGCCTGGCTGGCATGGCTCAGTAGTTGAACCAGGAGGTCGCAGTTTGATTCCAGATTAGGACACATGCCCAGACTGCGGGCTCAATCCCCAGTGTGGAGCGTACAGGATGCATCCAATCAATGGTTCTCTCTCATCATTGATACTTCTCTCTCTTCCTTTCCTTTCCTCTCTGAAATCAACAAAAATGTATTACATAAATAAATAAATTGAATTTTATGAGAGTAAGCAAGTGATTTGGATTTGAAAGATAATATGTTCCACTACAGATCATAAATTTTCTTTTTTTGTACAAATTACTGATTTTTTTTTTTAAATCTTTATTGTTCAGATTATTACAGTTGTTCCT
>PVJC01018758.1:0-30986 GCA_004026665.1 Murina feae | reverse complement strand
TATTACAAAGGGCTAATGACCTATTGGTTTAAGGTCCTGGAGAGGTGACTCCTAAAATTACACTTAATAATATTTGTGGACTTTCCCTTATGTCTGCTATCTAAAGCTTCCATCTGATTGATTTTTGTTTAATGATTTCCAAAGTAGTGGTAAAATTTTATCAGCTGAGTGGGCAGCAATCCTAATAGCCTTATTCCGGCCTACCTGGTCATCAGTAATCAGACATATATCATTGTAAGAGTAGAGGACCATTTGTTGAGTTGGGAATGTGGATCGAATTCTGTGACTCCTTAGTTCATTAAAAAACAATTTTTTTAAAATTGATTTCAGAGAGGAAGGAAGAGAGAGAGAGAGAGAGAGAGATAGAAACATCAGTGATGAGAGAGAATCATTGATCGGCCGCCTCCTGCAACCCGGGCATGTGTCCTTGAATGGAATCGAACCTGGGACCCTTCAGTCTGCAGGCCGATGCTCTATCTATCCACTGAGCCAAACCAGCCAGGGCTCATTAGCTCTTAATACAGAGCCATAGCCCAATCTTTCCCCTTTCCCTGTAGGTTCATGGCTCAGACCTGGACACCATCTGCACCTTCCTTGGGATTCGACAGTCTCCTCGTGGTGACTCCTCGATGGATCTGACTCGTGGTTGCTGGCAGCTCCTGGGCCGGAGAAATGGCTGCTCTCCGATTTGCGTTTGGAAGGCTGAAATTTCATCTGTTGAAGAGGAGTTTCTTGCTGTTGAAACTCATAGCTTTTGTCTGTTCCGTGCTTCTGTTTTGTGAATTTTTAATCTATTACTTAGTGATCCTTCGGTGTAATTGGCCCGAGGTGAAAACGCCAGCCCATGATGGGGAACAAGAGACTCTCGAACCTGTCCTGAAGGCCATGTTTTTGGCCGATACCCACTTGCTTGGGGAAGTGAGAGGCCACTGGCTAGACAAATTACGGAGGTAGGAGCTAGCATCAGGAATCTTTCTGAAATTCTGTTGGCATAAAGGTATAGTCCTCTCCCCACTGGCCAGGCTTAATGGCTTCAGGATACTCCTTCAGTATTTTCCGCTCAAAGGAAAACACGGGGTAGTTGACTTCTCCTTGAACTTACTATTTACTGAGCATCTATTATAGACAAGGACCCAGAATTTGGAAGGGAGGTCTGGGTCTGAGTC
Organism: Murina feae; assembly: GCA_004026665.1. Lineage (NCBI taxonomy): Eukaryota > Metazoa > Chordata > Mammalia > Chiroptera > Vespertilionidae > Murina > Murina feae. The sequence goes on along the minus strand of PVJC01018758.1, from coordinate 29,820 downwards.
TCATGAGTTTGGACAAGTTACTAGGGCCCTCTGAGCCTGTCTCCGCCTCCTTGTTTGTAACTGGGTTAATGTGAGAAACGCCATAGGCTGTGTGAAGAAAATGCCCACAGCAACGCCCAGCACATGGCTGTGGTCAGCGAAGGAAGGTTTCCCTTTCCCCTGGGTGGGGCGGACTCTCACGGGCACTGGAGTGTGCTTTGAGCTTGCTTAGTTTTCATCCACCGAGAAGCAACTAGGAACCAGAGAGAGCAGGCGACATTCTCGGAGCTTCACAGCTGGCCCGTGGGTGGAGCTGGGATGCTGAGCCATTGCGTCAGGTTCCAGCGTCCCGGCTCTTCACATTCCCTTGCTCACCTAGAGGTGATATTAGCAAGGGTGCTTCTCATTGTCTCTCTCCAACGCCGAAGGCAGGAAGCTGAGGTTCCTTCACGACGCGGAAGTCAGTTCATCTGCTGGGTGTCATGTAGAATCAGTCTACACTGGGCAGCTTGGGCAGCTGCATTGAGCTCTCAGATCCCGGTGTGCTTGTGACTTGAGTGTCGGCTGTGGGGGTGCAGTGTGGAGCCTGAGCTGTGGGTACCATCGGAGGAGTCAGCCTTCGATAGGTGTGGGAGGGGCAGCCTGACGCCCCTTTGCTCCCCACATTTAATTGGGATGCTTTCTTTGGTCCTTCTGTGAAGAGGATGCGGATGCGAGGATGGGGCCAGAGAAGGGGGAGAATGGGACCATTTAGTTCCCCTTGTAAGTGGCCCATAAGACAGATGTGGGCTCCCCCCGAGAAATAGCCTGATGCCTTTTCCCGTTGGCCCCTAGGGAATGGCAGATGGAGAGAGCCTTCCAGACGGCTCTGTGGTTGTTGCAGCCGGAAGTCGTCTTCATTTTGGGAGACATCTTCGACGAAGGGAAGTGGAGCTCCCCCCAGGTAGGACGCTTCAGTCCTGGCACCCTAACCCTGCTTTCACGTCCTGTACAGACAGCCCAGCAAATGCATGGAGCAATGTCAGTGAGGGTTGGAAGTTTGCTTAATACTAATATTAAAAATGTATAGTCTGTCTTCAAGGTTATTAGGGTCTGTGTCTAATATCTCGAGTTAAGTTGACTAATCTTACATTTGTCTATGTAGGAAATATGCCCATTAGCCAGACATTGTTGGAATGCGCATTCCCATGAACCCCTTTCAAAAGGGGGAAATTGGCAAGATGGATGCTATTTCGGTTGTCACCAAAATGACAGAATACACAGTGAAATGTAATTTGTCTTTACACTCTTATTTAACCACTAACTTGTAAGAACTGTGCTACATAAGTTACTTGCTACCATCCTCTTATTTCCTTCCGAGGGAGAGGTGCAGGAGCCCTGAGGGCTTAGTGTGCGGCTCCTCTGCCTTCACGGGTCCTGAGGCCTCTGTGAGGTGTTGAGGTGATGGTAAGAGAGGCTGTTTTCCCCTTAGCTGTCAGTGCCTTGCTTTTTACATTTCTGGACTTAATTATAATTAAAACGAGCTATTCTTGCTACTTAGTTAAAAAAGTTTAGTCACTAATGGTTTTGGAAGATAGTAAAATCCATCGGTATTTCACAGGACAATCCAAAAGCTGTACAAAGGAAGTCTTGGTCCAGATATGATAGAAATCCAGTGTTTATAGATTGCAATGTTTGCTACAATCTAGTTCAAAATTAAATATGAGCTAATGGAAATGCTATCTGTAAAAAGCAACTAGTTATAAAATGAGATTGGATAGCTATGTTGCTTTTCCAAATTAAGGGCAACATTTTACGTTTTTCTAATTTTATGTTATTCTGATTTTTATATTATTCTAACTCTAAATATTATTTGTTGGAGTCTTTATAAATGCACTGAAGGATTCTGTACAGTATATTTCCCTAGGTTGGGCCATGCTTAAAACATTTAGGATAAAGTTGATTTCTAGTCAACTAGGTATTGTCGACCCTAGAGTTATCCAATTGATTTTTTAAGCTTAATAAAAATGAGAACTATATGAACATAATTCTCAAGATTTAATAGTTAGATTTTGTTTCTCCTCCATGTCATCAGGCCTCACTTCCTCAGCTGTGGCTACAGTGAAATGCTAATGCTTGTCCTTGTCTTAGTGGAGACGCATGAATTTACTTACCATTTCCCAAGAGTCTGTTCTTAGAACATGTCCAGATCTGATGTGATTCCCAGGCTGGGGTCCTTGTCTCATCTTCAGGGGATATTAAAGAAATAGCTGTATAAACCAAGTATTTGGGGTGGCGGGCGGGGAGGCGGGGGGGAAGCGTTGCCAGTTAAATTTTTAAGATTAGCCCTGGCTGGTTGGCTCAGGGGATAGAGCATCAGCCTGAGGACTGAAGGGTCCCAGGTTCAATTCCAGTCAAGGATACATGCCTGGTTGTGGGCTCGATTCCCAGTAGGAGGTGTGCAGGAGGCAGCCGATCAATGATTCCCTCTCATCATTGATGTTTCTCTCTTTCTCTCTTCCTTCCTCTCTGAAATCAATAAAAATATATATATATTTAAATTTTTAAGATTAGCATAGCATTTAATTAAATCTTGGCAACAAATTAAATAATTAAAATATTAAGTTAGTTTTGGAACAAGAAGTTTGACATAAAATTCGACATTCTAAGGTCTACATTAGCTTTATGGACATTGGATTTGGACAGGGGCGCTAACTTCTCACCATCAAAATGGGGAGCCACGGAGGAGAGGAGGTTCTCTGGGCCTCACAGCGACCATTTTGTCCCACAGGCCTGGGCAGATGACGTGGAGAGGTTTCGGAAGATGTTCAGACACCCAGGCCACGTGCAGCTGAAGGTAGTTGTTGGCAACCATGACATTGGCTTCCACTACCAGTAAGTAGTTGGCTGCAGCGCGGCCGCAGGAGCACCCTTGCTGGCTGTAGTTTCGAACCTGCTGCAATTTAGGTGGAAGCCTTACCTGGACTGTGAGGAGGAAACCTGTGTGAAGCGTAAGCTCTGGAATGTGAGCTCCAGGAGGGCCAGGAGTTGTGCCTTGGTGCATCGGTGCATCGTGCACCCTCAGCAGATCTCTTCAATGAATGATTCGTGTGTGCCTTTGGGTGATTCTGACTTGAAACTCGCCTTTAATGGCCAATTATTTTCTTTGGGACTCAGAACACAAGATGATAGAAACTTGAATAGCTGATATTTAATTAGTGTTCATGATGTGCCTGCCTGTGTTAAGCACTTTATTTCCACACATTGACTCATTTAATCTTTACTCTGGTCCTATTACTTTACCCATTGTACCAGGGAGGAAGCTGAGGCCCTTGGGACTAAGTCACTTGCCTTAGGCCTGATGGTTATTCACAAGTGCAGTAGTGGAAGTGAGAGTTGCGCCTCGATAACCTGAGGCCAGCTGGAGCTCTGAACTAACAATGCTTGTCTGGGGCTCAAATCCTGAAAGGTTTGTGTGTGTGTGTGTGTGTGTGTGTGTGTGTGTGTGTATGTGTGTGTTAATGATAACTCTTAAGAGATTTAAAAATGCCTGGTTCTGCCCCTGCCAGGTGGCTCAGTTGGTTGGGGTGTCGTCCCCTACACTAAAAGGCTGCAGGTCCAATTCCCAGTCAGGGCATGTAACTAGGTTGTGGGTTTGATCCCTGGTCAGGGTGAATATGGGAGGTGACTGATGATATTTTTCTCTCATGTGGATGTTTCTCTCTCTCTCTCTCAAAATCAGTGAACATATCCTAAAACACTCAAAATGGCTTGTTCTGAAAAATGTTTCTTTTTACAATTGAATGTAGGATGAACAGATACAGAATAAAACGATTTGAGAAAGTGTTCAACCCTGAAAGGCTGTTCTCATGGAAGGGAATTAAGTGAGTATTTGTGAATTCTTATGTCCTTTAGTCCTTGGAAACCTAATTTTTCAAAGGCGACTGCCATGCTGGGTCAGACCCATGGTCTGTTGGGCCTGGTTTACAGTCTCTGGTGAAGGCGTCTCATATCCTTGTTGATGGCCCTCATCGGAGTCACCATCCTGATCTGCCCTGGCAATCCAGTGAATTGGTTAGTTTCTGACTTCGCCTGGCCACTGGGGGAACTTTATTCTCTCTGTCAGCACGATCTGTGGATGATAGAAATTTCACCAGTCTACTTTGTAAAGAAGTATTTTTTATTTGTTCAGAATTTACTTATTTCCTTTATGAAGGATGCTCCTGTAGTTATGGTGTCCTAGGATTTGGCGGCCAGCGTGCTCACTGTGCTCTGTAGCTCTGTGCCTATCCCCCGCTCCCCTCAGCCTTGATTTTTAGATCATAGCTTCCTAACCCTTTGTCGGACTATCAGCACCAGCTCCTGCTCCATAGGGCAATCTTGACCCTTTCTGGTCTCTGTGTGTGTTTGAGCACAGTGGCCCAATGGTACATGCACATTTTTCTAGCTGTGGACCTAGTAGGAAGAGAAAGGGCGGGAGAGGAAGTTTTCCTTGTTTTGACCATATCCTTCCTGTGGCATCCAGGACTCTGCTGGTTCTGGCCAGAGCAGCTCAGGGGCCCATCAAATGACCTGATCTGTGTGAAGCCCCGGGGACCAGGGGTCAGTGGGCTCTCCACAGAGGCCCTGGTTCCCTCCCTTTGCCTAGAGGGCAGAGTCTAGTAGCTTCCTTTCCTGAGTCAGAAGGGAGACTTGACAGAGTTTTTTCTCCCTGAGCCTAGAGTTCAAGAAGTTTTCATTAAATACTGCGATCATACTTTAGGTCATTTGATTAGTCAGCTCCTCATCTCTAAAATTCTTTACATTTCAAGCAAGCTTTACAACACGTACCTTCCTCATGTCCAGTTGCTATGTGTGTAGGAAATAGAAAGCAAATTTAATGGGAGTTTATAGAAAATATAACTAAAGTGGTTGCCAAGGAGAACCGTAGTTGACTTGCTGTGGGATTATCCTTACCAGTCGACTCTAACCCCAGCCCTGCCTGCTTGCTGAGCACATGGACGTCACTGACCACTGCCCCTAGTCCACGTGAGGTAACAACAACATCGAACACTCACTGCCCAGCGGCAGGCCCCATCCTGTTGCATTCTCTCCTTTAATTCTCACAATAAGCCCGTGGCGTGGGTGGGCTGTTCATACCCCTGTTTCGCAGGTAAGGCATCAGGAGCCAAGTAACTCGCCCAGGGACACATGCTGAGCTTAGTGGTGTCTGTCCCGAGAGCTCCTGTGCGCTTGCATTTCTTCTAAGTTCTGGGTTACAGATCCTTTTACATGTCTTGGACTCCGCTCCCCGAAATGCCATTTTGTTTTCCTAATATCGACTCCCGCCTAAACACACAGATTAGTCCAGTTGAGATTTAATGCTGTTCTGGGAGTTTCTTCATCCTGCGGATGCCTCGCTCCGCTTCGTGGAGATGATGTTGCGGGAAGACAGTATACCCAGGAAGCCCTGACTGTCCCTTGCTCCCTCTGCCTCAGCTTTGTGATGGTCAACAGTGTCGCCCTGGAAGGGGATGGCTGCAACATCTGCTCTGAAGCAGAAGCTGAGCTCATGGACATTTCTCACAGGCTGAACTGCTCCCGAGAGGTAGGAGATGACCTGAAGGGCACAGGTGCCTTCAGTTCTGGTGTGTCCTGGGGGCATGGCGAGTGGAGCACCCTGTGTTTTGTCCTTCTCTCAGCTCCCTCGCCCCTCCCTTCCATGCACCTGATCCTGGGCTTGCCAGGTCCCCTGACTGATTTCTGACCAGCAGGAGCAGCGCCCCGGCCAGTGTGGGGATGGGCAGCCGCTGCCGGCCTCGGCTCCCGTCCTCCTGCAGGTGAGGTGGGGAGGAACCGCTCCAGGTGTCGGGCAGGGCCACGCAGGGTCCCGTGAAGTCACATCTGACTCCTCTCTCGATCCCGGGCAGCATTTCCCGCTTTATCGGCAAAGCGACGCTAACTGTTCTGGGGAGGACGCCGCGCCTCCGGAAGAGAAGGGCATCCCCTTTAAGGAGCGATATGACGTGCTTTCTCGGGAGGCCTCACAAAAGGTTGGGCGCTCACCAGGCCCTAACAGGAGGACGGGTGACTCTTGCACTTTCATGGAGGGACTGCGGGAGGGTTCTGGTGGTATTTTAGATTCTCATGTCATTGTTTTGTCCCGTGTCCCCCCCCCCCCCCCGTCCCACCAGTAAATCCACTTCTGTTTGCTAATATCCAGGTAATAACATTCTCAGCTATTCTGTATTCAGAAATTTCCCACCAACTTCAATGTATTTGGAAATGTACATGGAACCTAGATTTAAATTTTTAGGGACTTACAATGCTTTTTCTTAGCTGTATCCTCCTATATAATAAAAGGCTAATATGCAAATTGACCAAACATTGGAACGACTAGTTGCTATCATGCACACTGACCACCAGGGGGAAGATGCTCAACTCAGGAGCTGCCCCTGGTGGACAGTGCACTCCCACAGGGGGAGCACCATTCAACCAGAAGCCCTGAGTCAGGCTCACAGCTGGCAAGCACAGCAGTGATGGTGGGAGCCTCTCCTGCCTCCATGGCAGCACTAAGGACGTCCAACTGATGGCTTAGGCTCCTGAGGGCTCTCGGACTGTGAGAGGGTGCAGGCCAGGCTGAGGAACCCCCTTCCCTTCCGAGTGCATGAATTTCATGCACTGGGCCTCTAGTGTTTATATAATGTTATTGATAATAACATATAAACTTACTTACAAAAAAATTTATTAAATATTTATAAAAACAGTGAAATTGGAGAGGAGAAGAACAGATTCTCTCCAGGAGCCTGAACTTACTTTGAATAGAATCTGAACAAACCAAAGGATTTTAAGGAAAAAAATCAATCAGAGCAGTCCTACGAAGCAGGGATTTCGGGTCTAACTTAATGAGGTCAGCAGGGCTCTGGGCCAGCACTAACCGCCTGCTGCTGTCCCCTGTGCGCAGCTGCTGTGGTGGCTCCGGCCGCGCCTCGTCCTGAGCGGCCACACGCACAGCGGCTGCGAGGTGCTCCACGGGGCCGGGGTCCCCGAGCTCAGCGTGCCGTCCTTCAGTTGGAGGAACAGAAACAACCCCAGTTTCATCATGGTAACGTGAACATTTATTTTCGCCTCAGAGCTTTCCTAAGTATTTAAGTCAACACAGTAATCAGCTATCAACTGCTGCAATCTGTAAGGATATACAAAAGCCGTACATGAACTTCCCCACCCCACATGCACACTTGGTTTGATGCGCCGTTATCCGAAGGGGCAGCGGGAGCCGCTTGCAGAGGGCTTGTCCCTCCGGCACGGCGGTGTCCTCCGCGTGAGACGCTCCGTGTTCACTTTTTTAAGGGAACAGAGTCGTGACTCTGTGCGCAGCTTCCTCGTCTTGTTCCCCAAACGGCCCCGGTGCTCTGGCAGGACAATGCTGCCACTCGCGCGCGCTGATGAACGCGCTCAGCGCCCAGGCAGCCGCCGGGGTCGGTCGCTGTACTTTCCACCCGGAGGAGGACGAAACGGCCGGGCGCTGACCGGTTCAGGAGGACGTCTCAGCCCGGCACCACCTGACGTTGCCGTGCCTTTCTCTTGCCCTCGGGCTGTCGCATCCGGTGCCGAACGCTTTCATGCCAGGGACTTGTACTCCATAAAAAGACGGGGAAAACCTCATGCTGTCCAAGGAAAACATTCCCTACTGTCACCCACATAGCAAACAGGGCTACAAAGAATAAATAAAAAAGGCAGGCCGCTGAGAGGCCTGACGCATGTGTGCCTAGGCGACAGAGCGCTCGCGTTAGCATCAAGAGGCATGAGAAACAGCCTCGCACTCCCGCTCCTCGATGCCCACTGCTCTGCATCTCCGTGCCTCTCTGAGCGTCTCTCGGGGGGTGGGGGAACCCGACTTCCTTCTCAGCACCGCTTGTGTCAGCTGTGGGCGCCTCCTTAAGTCCCCGGTGGGGAGAGCGGCGCCCTGCCTCACCCGAGAAAGCCGGGGGAGCTGTGCGCGCAGGAGCTGTGCGCGCAGGAGCTGTGCGCGGAGCGCTCGCCGCAGCGTCACACTCTCGTTTCCTTCGCAGGGCAGCCTGACGGCCACAGAGTACGCCCTGGCCAAGTGCCACCTTCCCTTGGAGGACACGGTCCTGATCACGTACTGTGCAGCGGTGGGGTTCCTTGTGGTCCTCATGTTGGTTCACCTTGGACTTGTAGCCTCACCTGTTCTGTTTGGGTATAAGCTGCTCAGAAAATTTAAGACAATGTGAGGAGCAGGAGACTCTTTGCGTTTAGTGATCGATATCAAAGCCGAAGAAACCGAACTTCAGGCAGTGCTCGTGGGAGAGACTGTCTTGATGCACATCACAGCAATGCTAAATCATGGATGCAGATTATTGCAGAATAAAGAGCGGAGTGTACTGTTCTCATGCTATGAAAATGGAACATGTACTCTACGACAAGTCTGTTTGCTCATTTTTTTTCAGATGTATGTGGAATCAAAGATTGTATCTGTACAATATGTAAATGCTATCTATTAACGTCATCACTTGCATGCACTGGACAGGCCTTCCTCCCCCAAGAGGGAGCCAGCAGCCCTGCGGCACACGGGGGCTTAGGTGTGCACACACCAAACACTGGGTTTGCTCCTATCCTCCTACGACATTGTTCTCCAAGTCCTATGGAGCATGAAGCTGTACAACGAAAATAAAAGTACAGATGACACGAGGAGGAATATGTTGTCTACACAGACTTTTAAAAATCAGTGTAATTTTCTCTCTGGCAGACTGGGTTGTTAAATTGGAACTTAATGCCTGTCGATGATGGAAATAAATTTGAAAAATGGAGGAGGAAGTGGCTTTTTGTATTTAAAAATAAATATCTTGGTAATTTTAAGCCAGATGTGGGTTTTTTGTTGTTGTTTTTTTTGTGTCTATTTTTTCAATCAAACGTTTAAATAGGAAGTTTAGTTGAGGAGGATTGTTGAGTGATAGAAATGCATGTAACAATATATGCCTTTATTTTTGTGGGGGGGGTTTATCTGTTCAGTTTTCATGTTTTACTTTGAAAGTGCAATGGAAACTGAAAATAAGTTCTGCATTATATGTTTCAGTTCAACAAAGTTTTATCAAACAGTTAAGGATGAGAGGAGCAGGAACTTGGTGATAATGAAATAGAATGTTGGTTGCATTGACTGTCTATAAAGTAGTCATCCTTTCACATTAAACTAGTAGTATTTAACATTGGATAACTTTATAAAGGATTATAAAAATGCTAATTATATTATAGAGTAGACTTTAAAATACCAACAAATACTAGAAGACTAAAAAGGAAATCAATGAAGTATGTAGGCTAGGCTGTCACTTCTCTGGGTTTGTACTGCTGAACTACAATTTTGGACACCGTTACAGAGTATCTCTGACCTACGGACACGGCTCAAAGCTGTGGCTGCGGCTAGAATAGGAAACGTCTCTGCTACAGTGATTCTTGCTTTCTAGATACACCGTGCCAGAACTTTTAAGGCTGCATTTGCAAATCTTTCAAGTTTGAGAAGTAGCCATATATGTTGACTTCGTATCTCCAACAAAAGTTCTGTAATGTTTCTTCTTCAAAAGGCAAGTGGAAGTGCCATCCTTGGATTCTCCCAGGAAGAATCCAAGACACAAATGTTGACACCCTCTTGCCTTTTTCTTCCTGTTTGTTTAAGATGGAACCTGTGGCCAAGTAAGTGGCTCAAAAGCTTTGACAGTGGGAATGGTCAACCCATTTCCATGCAGGGAACATGCAAACATCCTTAAGTAGCAAAATGATCAAGGGACATACTATCTGGAGAGAAAGACCATGTTGGATCCCTGTGCTCCCTGAAGGGAGCGTGTGATGTTAGTAAGCATTATTTCTAAGATGTGGAAGATGGGTGTGTATTATACATTTATGTGTGTGTGTGTGTGTGTGTGTGTGTGTATACAATTTTTTAAAGTCAAGGAGTATTTTTCAAAGTCCTACCTTGATAAAATGTCCTAAATTCCACAGATACCATTCCTTCCCTCCTATGGCAGGTCACGTGGACACTTAGCTACTCAGCACAATGAAAACACGTTGCTTTTACAGGTGTAGCCATAATCAAGGCACAGAGATCTACCAGGGCTTTTCTTTAGTAGTTATACAAAATAATCTTACACGTTGCGGTCTGTACACTGTAATAAACCAGCAATAAACCGAGAATATATGAGAGAAGACTGTTGCCCGAGCAGAGGGAAAGTCTAGAGAATCATTTTCAGACAGGACACACTTCGCAGTAGTGAAGGTGGTAGGTTTTCTGCCTAAAAAAAAAAAAAGGCTCAAAGTAGCTCTAATTCAAATGCCTGAGGCTAACGGAGGCTCTAAATAGGATTGAAAAAAGATGTTCTTGCCGCTCTGGGGCCTGGGGCCTCCCGAGTCTTGGGCTAATGCAGATGAGAAGCCTGCAGCTTCATAGAGCTAGAATCAGGGAGCTATGGCGCCCCGCATCTCAGTCCTCGGCGGGAAGGGCGCTTCTCCACCATCTCTCAAGTTTTTAATCAATCAATCAATCAATCACTGACTAGATGACTAGAAGGGGCCCCACCTAGAGACATCTCACTGCAGGGTCAGGTGGATGGTTGGCAGTGACACAAACTGGGGAGGGTGGGGAATGTCATGGTCAATGAGGACAAAAGGTTCAAACCAAACCTGAGGGGAACAGAGGTAGCCAGAGGCTTGGTGGTCACGCAGGGAGCCGACACAAAGCAGGACAGACACTGGGAAGTCACTACTTTCTACCATGGCTTGGGGCTGACGGGCAGTCTGGGAAGGGGGCCGTGGACAGGAGAGCGGGGGTGGGGAGAGGGCGCCAGGAGGCGGCCCACCCCGGCGTCTCACAAGAGTTCGTACTGCTTGAGGTGCATCCTCTGGATGATGTCGCGGCAGTCGTTGAAGACCCTGCGGATGTTCTCCGTGTCCACCGCGCAGGTGAAGTGCGGGTAGCAGTAGTGCTTGCCGTCCCCGGTAGCTGTGCTGATCCTCTGCAAAAACAGGGGTGTCTGTGCTGCGGAGCCTCCTGGCCACCTGCCCAGGGGCACATGGGACCGCAGCCCCACCCCTCATTCTCAAGAGAAGAAGCTGGGCAAACACTTGGATCAAACACTCAGGACTTGGGGTGTTGTCTGTCTGCCAGTGGCACACAGCTGGAGGGAGTGTGCCGCTATTGCTCATGCAGCCCAGCCGGAAACCAGGGAACCTTGCCTTGCTCGGGCCGGGGAGCTTAGGATTCAGTGGAGGCAGGACACACGTTTAAAAGGCGGCCACGGGCTGGCTGGCTCAGGGGTGGTCGGCATTTGCAAACTGCGAGGAACACTAACCCTCGAAGGTGGTAGGAACACCAAGTTAAATACCACTGCTTACCAAGAACAGATCCCTTATAAAGAACTTGGCTCTTGTAACTTTGGGATCTTCTCCCGCATCCGGTGTCGCTGCAGAAATCACAAGTGGAATTTTATTTAAATAACGTGAAACAGAACTACAACTCTATGGAAACTTAAAAGGAACTATAAAATCGGACTGTGAGCCAGCTGGTGTGGCTCAGTGGTTGGGCATCCCATGAACCAAGAGGTCACTAGTCCGATACTGTCAGGGTTGCGGGCTACATCCCCAGTATGGGGTGTGCAGGAGGCAGACGATCCATGATGTTTCTCTTTCATCAATGTTTCTATTTCTCCGTTCCTCTCGCTTTCTCTCTCTCTCGAAACTAATAAAAACATATTTAAAAAAAAAAAAACCCCAACAAAGTTGGACTGTGATATGCTCATAGCATTAAAAGACACGTATGGTGAGCTGGCCAGCAATGCCAGTGGTTAGAGCACTGGCCTGTGCACCAAAGGGTCATGGGCTTGATTCTCAGTCAAGGGCATGGACCTGGGTTGCTGGTTCGCTCCCTGGCCTGGGTCAGGGTGCATGTGGGAGGCAACCAATCGATGTGTGTCTCTCGCACTGATGCTTCTGTCTCTCTTTGGTGGTAGGGGATAACTTCCACGCAAATAAAATGACAGCATCTCCCTGAATGCTGTTCACACCCGCAGCTGCCTTCACCTTCACGGTCTCTGGAGGAGCGAAGACCCAGCTCTCCAGGAGCTGGCACCAGACCGGTGGCTGCGGCTGAAGGGGTGGATCTGCTCAGCCAGGCCACACTCCCATTCCATCAGCCTTGTTCTCAGAAAGACCCCCTCTTACTGTTCCTATCACAGACTACAGCATCTGCAGCCCCAATTAAAATCAGTGTGGTGTCTAGCCAGTGTGGCTCAGAGGTTGAGCATCGACCTATGAACCAGGAAGTCACAGTTCGATTCCCGGCCAGGGCACATGTGGGGTTGTGGGGCTCGATCCCCAGTGTGGAGTGTGCAGGAGGCAGCCGATCAATGATTCTCGTTATTGATGTTTCTCTCCCTATCCCTTCCTCTCTAAGATCAATTAAAAAAAAAAATCAGCATGACACCCACTCTGATCTAGGCCCTTCTGAGCCTTTTCCCCAGTCACATTCTGAGTTCATGGAACCAGTCGATAGTTCTGAGGCCCTGTGAAGTTTATTTTCCTAAACTCTAGGCTCCAAATCAACATGTTCTCATCACTCTCTTCCCTTCGCTGTTATGGCCACTGTGGTCTGGGGAGCTTTGCAGGAGCTGAGTCAGTCCTGACCTGGAGGCCTGCCAAGTCTTGGCCAGGGAAATGCCAGGGCAGGCCTGGTGCAGGGGGGAGGGAGGAGCGAGCAGGGGAGGAGCACAGTGTGACTGAGGGTGTGGGGGAGGAGTGCAGTATTGCTCAGGGATGGGGGGAGGTGCAGGTCTTACTATTTCCTGGACAGGTCAGGACTGGCCTCAGTTTGTGGGAGAGTAAGTCAATGTTGGTAGGGATCTTACCCATATTTGTGAAGGGTTTCAGAAGTCCAAAGAGTTTTCTGGAAAGTTCAGTGACCACAATCAGGGAGCCTGGGAGAGGGGCTGTACTGACCAGATCCATAGGTGAGATGAGGGTCAGGGCCAGGGCCCAACGGAGGGCAAAGGAAGAGTGTGTGGTCCTGGATGGACAGGGGAGGTATGCTCTACAGGACTGACTGGATGGGTCAGCGAGTGGGGCCTTGGGCCTGGGTAAGTTAAGGCAGAGTCGGATGACAGGAGACAGGAGATCAGCAACAGAGAGGGCAGCACCAGGCGTGCTCTGAACAGCTCCCTGGGGTGGGGATAAGCCACCTTTGCCCCAGGAAGCATAGCCCTGGGCTGGCTGAGGTCCAGGCAAAGAGGCTGATGAATTTTCCTACCTTCTTGGCTGGAGTTTCTTTAGGAAAGTCCCTTTCATTCTGCTCAATCCAGTTTGGGATTCAAATGTACGAAGTGGTGTGATTTTGCTGTGAACAAACCTGTTCTCTGAGACTCAGGTGACCCAGGGTCTGCTCAGAGCAGCAGAGCAGCAGCTGGAAACAGCTCTGCTGGGCAGGGCCCTTCCGCCTTCGCACTGGAGTCAGACACCCAGGAACACCTTAACGGGTACTTCCAATTGCTAGAAACTGATTATTTTGATGCTGGAAACTGATTGTTTTCACCAACCTTGATTGCTCTGAAAGGTCAGAGCTATGCACCCATTGTTTAAGTTGAAACATTGTTAATTACAGCAAATCTCCACCTGTTAATTACATGTAAGTTCTTGCTTGGAATTTTCTGCCTAAGAATATGGTAGTTTTCTCAGAGACTCAATAAAAGACTGGTGAGACCCAGGCACCAGTGGGTAGCCTAACCCACTAGAGGTAGGCTCCACGCCTGGTCCCCCAGTTTCCAAACTGATTCTCTTCTAGTCTCTCTTTCATTTTGTGTGCGGCCTCCTTCAGAACTCAAACCCTGAACAGGAACCCTGAACCATGCTGGACGTGTAAGGTTCTTCCACAACCAATGTCGTAGCCAAGGTCACCCCGAGACGAGAGCTGCAAACACGGGGTGGAGAGCCGCGGCTCTGGAGGAAAGGCCCTCACAGGCTCCACCCAAGTGACCTTGAACAAGTGGCTTTACCTCTTTCAGCCTCGCTTCCTACAAGAAAACAAACAATGAAAGCTCCCACACAGGGTTACTCAGAGGGTTCAGTGCGCAGGTCAATGCAAAGGGCTGACGGAGGCCCCAGGGAGGTGCCAACGGATGACAGATTCACACCCAAGCTGTCCTTTCTCCAGCTGCACAGTTCAGGTGAGGAAGTCCAACAGCAATTTTTACAAACAGAAGCCTACTTACGCTCCTACCTGAGGGAGGGGCCGTCATAGGGAGTGATTTTCATTAACTGAGTGTCCTAGAGCCATCAGCGCTGTTTGGAATCATAGTTACAGGGCTACTGAACAATGAAGTCTTTTCCTTAATCAGGGGACCCTGGTTTTGAAACCTTACCATCTTCAGGAACGGTATAATTTGCATACTCTGGGAAATAATCCTCAATTTTTGATTTCCCGGCCAAGACTTTCTCTGCCAGCATATCTTGTTTGTTCAAGAACAAGATGATAGAAATGGTCCGCAACCACCTGAAAAGGAGAAATAAATACGCACACTGTACATTCACTCTTTGGGAAAGAACAGCCAACGCAGGAGAGGCTCAGTGACGGGGACAGCACTGCCATCTTCCTAATGAGGACAGGGCATTGACCAATGGACTGGTATCCCCATCCCCCACTCGGTCTCCAAGAAAGACATTCTTACAACGGTAACTAAATAGAGCAGCTGACTTAGCAGTGTCAGCACCTTCTACCTTATCTTCCCTGGGGACATACACTTGCTGGTGCCAAAGCTAAGGATTACTTATGTAAGAAATACACTTGGATTATTTATGGTGGGTGTAACTTACTAAGAAAGCGTCAGAAAACTAGAAGTTACAGCGTGGTGAATAAGATATAGGACTCATGAGCTAATCGCACAGAACATAGTTGCGGCGGGCTTGGTTTTTCCCTGCCACCTCTGAGCAGGTCTGAGTTCTCCAGACTGGGGAGAATGTTCATCAGATCTAGAACTAGAACCAGGCGCTGGACAGGTCAGGCTGGGAAGCGGGTGTGTGTGTGTGTGTGGGGGGGGGGGGGGGGGGGACTCAGGCACCGTGGAGGTGTAGGCGGGAAAGTTCTCTGTCTCATTTCGATAGACGCTGGAAACTGGCTTCACACAAGTTCAGGGTGCACATCAGCAAAGCCTTTAGCAATTCTATTCCTTCGAAGGAATCAAGCTGATGACTAGAGCACAGGAATCCTACTATGAATTAGAAACACAGCCCATTCTTCCCCCAAATGGAAATAGCCTTAAGGTTTCTTCTAGTTAAAAAATACACAGCCCTTGCCCTGGCTGGGGTGGCTAAGTTGGTTGGACGATTCTATTCCTGGTCAGGGCACACACCTAAGTTATGGGTTTGATTCCCAGTTGGAGTGCAAGAGGCAACTTATAGGTGTTTCTTTCTCTCTCTCTCCCTTCCTCTCTCTAAAATAAAAAAATATCCTTGCGTGAGGATTAAAACAATATATAGTCTTTGTAAAAATGAATTTTTAATTATAGGAAAATTAGTAGATAGGAAAAAATAAAATGTAATTACACCCAGAGACAACTATTAGAATGTTTATGTTTTGACTTTTCATTTTTATTTCTCTCCTCACACATATTTATTCTGTTTATAAAAATAAGTTCAAGGTGTTTTTAAATCTGCCTTTTCATTTAACAATGTTTTGGTCATTTCCCCATGTGACTATGCGTGTGTGTATCTATCTATATCTATATCTATATCTATATCTATATCTATATCTATATCTATATCTATTCTAATGACTCCAACATATTTTTGTATACCCAATATTTCCTGACTCTTTCTCTCCCACTGTCTTAATAGTATAAAAATCAGAACAGCTGTTGCGCACTTTATTAGAGAAATATTGGCCTGATAACCTATTGGCTTTTTGCAAGGAAGGCTTATGTTTCTGACCTCCATGGTGCTATTTCTTCCCAAATATTTCAGAAGACACTGATGTTTAACTCCATGTGCAATGTTTGGTTCGCTCCTGTGCAGTAGTAGCACTCTCAGACGAGACTGTGCTTTTGAACTGTAACTGATTGTAGGGTCACCTAGCTATATGCGGAGGCTTAAAACTGGCACTTTCTAAATTCTGAAAACCAAACCAAACCAAACCAATTTTGTACCTAGATAAAATCTTAGGCTCTCAAAACAGAGATTTAAATTTTCTTCACAGCCCTGGATGGTTATCTCAGTGGTTAGAGTGTTGGCCCTTGCACCTAAGGGTTGTGGGTTCGATTCCCAATCAAGGGCATGTACCTGGGTTGCAGGTTCCCTGCCCGGCAACCAAATGACCCCCCCTTCTCTCTCTCTCTCTCTCTCTCTCTCTCTCTCTCTCTCTCTCTCTCTCTCTCTCTCCCTTCCTCCCTCCCTCCCTCCCTCCCTGCCTCCCTCCCTCTAAAAATCAATGGGAAAAAAATGTCCTTACGTGAGGAATAATAAATTTTCTTTACAAAGCACTAGCAGAGCCCCATCAAGGAACGGTCCATGGTAAGTATGTCTGTATGTGAGATGGACTAGAAAAGCTACTTCTTGCTGTTTTTGTATTTACCAGTACGGAACCGATGACTATAGCTGGAGGACAATAATAAAAGTGAGCTGAGTGATACTTTTAATGAAAGAAAATTTGCAATCAGGAGCAAATAGCAATGAAAGTAATTTTATGGTTGGGGGGTCACCACAACATGAAGACTGAACTCGTTATTTTTATAACCTGTTGTTCCAGATGCTTTCGAATAGGTCCAGAGACTCTCTCAGCCTGTTGGTGTTGTTATCTTCCCGAATCACCATGTTGTAGCTACTGCAGGCTGCCACGTAGATGATGGCGGTGACATCTTGGTGGGAGAAGAGAGGAAGTTAGACAGATGTCACTGGGAGTGATGATAAAGCACACACCCAACTGCTACCATTTGCAGGGTGACTGTCATCCCCTGATGGCAAGAAAGACCTGAACCAGCACTGTGTGTGCAACTGGTCCTTTAGCCAGTGCCCCGCCAGGAGTCCACCCATATTAGCAAACGGCAAACGGGAGCTGGGGATACTTAAATTCCTTACATATGAGAATCACATTTAAGGCGTTTTATAGAGGACCTCATTCAAAGATACTTAAACACAGTAGCAGGAGTGAGGGGAGAATTCATCCCCTTCTTTTGAGGGAGCATAGAAATCACCGTTAAAGCACTGGATCCATTTTCTTCTCTCGTCCCTCTGGCCACCGACATCAAACATGCTGTGGAAGGAGAAGAGGATAGTTACTTGGGGTGTGAGGATGCAGCCTGTACTCTGCGCTCTTCCTCACGCTGCCCGCCTGCAGCACAGTCTGCACGGCCTCGGCCTGCGCGGCCTCGGCAGGCTGCTCGGGCAGCCCCAGGGCTGCACCAGGGAGCCAGTCTGGGCGTCCTCAGAGTCGTTTCTCAGGTCACAGCCCTGGCCCTGTGGTCATCAGGTGGCTTGGGCTCCGCTCCTCAGGGCAGCCTGTGCAGTGCATCTCTCTGCCCTCGCTTCTGGCTGCAGTTTCTCTCCACCTGCCCCACCAAAGCCTGGGATCCTTCTCACCTTCAAGGCTTCTCCAGTCCTGGGTTCCTCCCTGCCCCACTCTCACTGCATGCACTTCAGGACCACACAGTCACACTGATTACCCGGAAGGACGGCAGTCCATTTGGGATTCTGCTGGGTCTCCTGGCCCCATGCCCAGGAGGCCCCAGACGGCAGCAGGGAGGGCTTCCTGCCCACAGCCCCAACAACACACTTACTGAAAGTTTACTTTGTCCACTTGGAATCGGGTCTCAAAAATCCCTGATGTCAGAACTCTGCATCTGAGAAGGTCCTGGAGCAAGAAGAGAAAAGCAGAACAAGTGACACCACTGCTCTCCTTCAGAAGGGAAGCCCAGGATGCAAGCATCACAGAGCCTTTCAAATAGACTTCTTCCTTTATAAGAGCAACAGCAGTGCAGTACTTAAAGCTCAGACGGATGTGCTCTGTCTCCCTCCTCGACCCCCACCCCTGAGGAAGTCCTAGTGAATGCATTGGTTTGGTCTTAGAGACTCGATAGCTGTGCTTTTATTTTTTTTTTTTTTTAGGATTTTTATTTTTAATCACCGATGAGTGTGGCCACTGACTGTTGTGCTCCCGACAACCACACCCCTCCCTTAAGGTTGTGGGCGAGATGTGGCCTGCACTCATCCGATATAACCGAGCCAGCTGTTCTGGGTTTAGAGCAGCGGTTCTCAACCTGTGGGTTGCGACCCTTTTGGGGGTCGAACAATCCTTTCCCAGGGGTTGCCTAAATGCAGCCTGTATATCAGATATTTACATTAACAATTCATAACAGTAACAACATTACAGTTATGAAGTAGCAATGAAAATAATTTTATGGCTGGGGGTCACCACAACATGAAGAACTGTATTAAAGGGTCGCGGCATTAGGAAGGTTGAGAACCACTGGCTTAGAGCCATTTGGGCGAGAAAGCGAAGAAAGTGCAACTGCACTCACAGATCATGGGTGCTTTGGACTGGGTGCTAACAGACTTAAGATTTCGTCTCTTCCCCGCACACTTCTCTGTTCTCTAAGATAAGAGATGACTGTGGCCGGGAGGGGATGAGAAAGCCATAATTTTATAAGCTGACATCTCTCCTACATTTGCCAGATGTCAGGGTATTTTTTCTGATCACAAATCCATTGTGATGTTAATGAAGCAGACACTGCAATCTCCCCTCTCAGCCTGAAGAGAGGAGCCTCATGGGAATGAATGGCTCAAGGCTAGGAAGGCTCTGAGGCTCTGCCAGGTAACTGAGTGCTCGCTCAGAGTCAGCCCCAGAGACAGGTGGACCTGAGGCTTGGAGAGGAGCTCAGACCTCCAAGACCCCCAGGATGCACAGAGAAGAGAAAGCCTCCCTGAGATCCCATGGCAAGGCCCTGGGGACGGGGAGAGGGGGAAGGGGCACGCAGACGGGAGTGTTGCAGAGGCAATCTGAACGGAGCCCCCTAACTTCTTTGGAGCTCACTAGCTCTAGAGGCATCCAGAGGGTGCCCAGCTGAACAATTCATGGTTCTCCAAGTCTCCACAGATGCCTGAGTGTCCAAGGTTTGGGAGCCATGGAAGGTCCCTCGTAATTTTCCTGGCTAACCCCCTGGAGAATGGGCTGTGGTTTGTGACTCAGACCAGGGCCAAAAGCAGAGAGGGCCGAGTTTATGAAGCAAGGGAGGCAAGGGTTTAGTTTTCCGCGGAGAGCTCCAAGAGGAATGGGAATTGCTTAGTCCTATTCCATAAAGAGCATTATTTTGATATTGGGAACGTAGAAATTTAGTACATTTCAGAGAGCGAAGTCAATGGGCCATTAACGGGGCACAGCAAACGTACCACCTGCACATGCAGGGACAACGTAATTTGCAAGAAATAGTTCTTTGAAGAAAATTTCCCTTAATCCATTTAAAAATAATCACTGAATAATACTGACAATTTCTTTGACCTCATGAGGTTCCAACAGGTGGCTCAGCTCTAATTAGTTCACATACCTGGTCTGTGGGGGTGTAGTCCACCAAGCTGACGCTGTCGATTCTCTCTAGGAAGCTGAAACGAGAGCCAGCAGTGTTCAGAAGGTCCTCAGATTCCCTTCTCCAGGGTCGTGGGTGACACGGGGACAGCCACACCAGCACAGGACAGGGCAGCAGGAGCCGAGGGAAGCTCCCATTTCCCTTCCTGCACAGGTGTCTGCCCAAGTAGCATAACAGTCCTGACTGACGTCGTCATGCTACCATGACTACCCTCTTCTACCTTCTTCCCTCTGCCTTCCCTCTTCCCTCTTGTCCACTGTTGTAGGGTAGGGGGTGAGGGACCACTCAGAAATTGGAAGGGGCACAGACTTCCTTCCAGGGCTAAGCTAGTAAGGGAAAGCCATGGTGGGATGTAAAGACAAAATGGGAAGTGAGAGATGTTCCTTTAGCACAGTAAGTGCCTGATAAGTTCCAAAACCTTAGGGGTGTGTGTGTGTGTGTGTGTGTGTGTGTGTGTGTGTGTGAGAGAGAGAGAGAGAGAGAGAGAGAGAGAGAGAGAGAGAGAGAGAGAAGGTTTAATTTGGGGTGCACACCTGGTGGAGGCTATAGATTGGTCCGAGAGGTCTGATATGAGACACAATAGAAGGCAGGGAGGAGTAAGTGGCAGGAAAGGAGGTCACACTGCAGCTGCAGGGGGAAGAAGACAGACGCAGGTGCTCGCCCTCCGCTGTACTGCCTGCTCACCCGGCAGGGGCACCCTGCCATCTTGTCTATAACAACACCCTGGTCCACCTCCATGCCAACCTTGCTTTATTCTTCTACAAAGTGCTTAGCACGACCTGACATGTTTTACATTCATTTGTTTATTATCTGTTTCTTCCTACAAAATGCAAGCCACCCAGGACAGGCCTTTGTCTGGTTGGCCCAGGTGCCCCCAGCACCTCGTAAGACCTGATCCCTGATTACCTGTCTGGTGAGTGATATCTGCTCCTCTGGAGCTGGAAGAGGTAAGCGAGCTGGCGGCTGAGAGGCCCAGCCCCCAAAGGACACGGATGTTCAAGACCCAGGAACTGGTGGGGACTGGTAGCTGGTGGTCAGAGGGCCACCTTAGGAAAGAGTGGGCAGGGGGGCTGCAGAGGGCAGGGGAGCGCGAGGGGCTGCAGAGGGCAGGGGAGCACGAGGAGAGGGAGTGGGCTCAGTGGCCCAGGTTCTGCTGGCCGTGGGTGCCCCTGTGGCCAGGGTGAGGTTCCTACACTGAGGAGAATATGTGACGTAGATGGGGACAGGGTCTGGCTCTCCTGCCTGTCCAACACTGGAAGGTTTGGGCAACATCACTGGGTATGTGAAGTAAAGCAAAGATCAGGCCTTCTTCTACGCCCTAGTACCTGGGGCATTCTGCATGGCACAGAGGTGCTCTCCCATCTCTACTCGTTCTCCCACCGGCACCCCACCAGCCTGCACTGCAGGTCTTAAGATGCTTTCAGCATGGGCAAGAGGGGGGCCAAGTAGACAGCAAGACCACTTAAGTCTCTGGGCCACCGTCACTCCTAGCTAAGGACAGCCCCAGTGTCCTGCTGCTGGGAAGACATTTTGGTGCCCCTCCATCCATGCGCCCTTGATTTGGCATGAGGCCCGGCTGCTCCAGGACCACGAACTACCTCAGAGCTGCAACAAGAGGCAACCAACTCTAACTCTGTGGCAGGTGAGGGGCTAGGGTGGATCTGCTGGTGTTAGAGGTATCTGTTCAGAGACAAGGCAGTGAGGGCAGTGTCCCACATGAGGCCATTCCAGCTGGAAGCCAGGGACAGGCCCACGCAAGGGGAAGCAGCTGTGGGGGGAGGTGCTGTGACTGCACTGCCTGCTGTGGGAGTTGTCAAAGAAAGTCACCTGCTCCTGGAGGAGGTGGCAGTGCCACTGAGAGGCCAGAGGGACCCTGATCTGCCTGTGGCCCTTCTGGGAGGTGCTGCCCCATGCATACCAGAGGTGGGTGAATTGGCCTGGGGTGCAGGGCTGGTGCCTGAGATGGAGCAGTTTGGACAGAGTACAAACAACTGGGGAGATGCCACAGGAGGGGACCGCCTGGGAGCTGGAGGAACAGGAAGGCCTCAGGTTTGAAGACCACTTGCTGGTCTTGAATTTGGTGAGGTACACACTGAGTTCCTGACCGTCTAGCAGGAAAGGAGCCCAAAGATTCTGTGTGGGAGGAAGAGGTTTCTGCCCCTGGAAAGGGAGCTCTGGACTGTAGCCCAGACCTCCAGGAGGGTCTCTGATAGGGAGCTGAGCTGCTCCCTGCCCCCAACCCCAACTCATGGGCTACAGTAACTTGATCGAGAAAGGATCTGTTCTCCTGGCTGAAGATAGATAACACTGACATGTGACACAGAAACCAACAGTTTCTGATTAAAAGGGCTGGAAGGAACTAAAAATTAAACGAAGCATGAAGCCTTTGGTTATAGAGTTTAGGAAGCTACCAATTTCTACCAGGATGCAGAGAGGGTGGAGGGAGGTGGGTGACTTGATTAATATGTTAATAGGTAGTATAAGTAGAAACAGTGGAATATGGCTAAAAAAATACATGAAAAGCTTCTGGTGGATGGGATTAAAGACCGCCTCCCAAAAGAAGTGGGGGGAGTACCTTCCTGAATGCTGCTAAAAATACATGGTTCTGAGATGTCGATGACAAAGGCAAAGATGGCAAATTCTTTTCCCATCCTCACACTCCAGGATGGGTGTTCGAGTTTTTTTCCAGCTCTGATGCTTAACCATCTAAGGGAGCTCTGAGAGGCATCAATGAACATTTCCAAGAGCATCTCCTGAATTGTTACTGGTGCTGACTGGTATTCTGAGTGCCTAGGTTTCAAGTCTGTGCAATAAAATACAAGGTGGAAATTCTCCCGGCATGTGAATGCATCCCCCAGTTCTTTGGGACACTCTCTGAGGAATAAAGGAATAAAATAAGAATCTATAAATTTCTGCCACATTTTGCCTAGGTCTTTGGTTCAACCCACATATTTCTCAGCATGTTGTAGAAGTACTTCAAATCAGGGCTCCTAAGATAATACAGGGCGTCCCCCAAAAATGTGCACACACACACACTCTGAACAATTATAAAGGCAATATTTATTAAAATACATTTCATTTTCGAAATTGAGCTATCAGCTGTTAAAGTGTGTATGCACTTCTTTGGGGCACGCTGTAGAGGTGAGTTTTAAGGGTCTCCCTGATCATACACATGACTACATTTTAAAGCTTAGATTGTCTTCTTAAATATGCCACCAGGCTAAAGAATCCCCTTTATATACCGTCATCCACACTAGATGCATAGTTGTGAAGCAATACCAAATTACCACTGTAAAGCATCACCCTCATATGGGCACTATAAAAAAGTAGTTAGCTCTAGCCGGTTTGGCTCAGTGGATAAAGCGTTGGTCTGCAGATTGAAGGGTCCCAGGTTCGATCCTGGCCAAAGGCACATGCCGGGGTTGTGGGGTCAGTCTCACTAGTAGAGGGCGTGCAGGAGGCAGCTGGTCCAATGATTCTCATCATTGATGTTTCTCTCTCTCTATCCCTCTCCCTTCCTCTCTGAAATCAATAAAGATATATTTTAAAAAATTAGTTAAAAAGGATTTTATTTAGACTTTATTCCATTTTCTGCTACAGCTGAGGATATTTATGTTTGCAGAAGCATTTTTATTCTCATCATTTACATCTTTTCTGTTTGAAATTGGTTCAAAACAGCAATTCATTGTTTATTTCTCATCTATTTCTGTTCCTCTTCTAAAATAACTTCAAAGTCACAGAGTTCTTATGTCCATGGAATTGATCATGAAAAGGGATAAGGAAGGGATCATGAAAAGATGATTTATTTAAAAATCATTTACTTTTAACATATACATTTATTTAAATATATTTAATATTATCTCTGTGAAAAATTTACCAGTTGGAAGTCTGTCAAGGTAAGTAAAAACCTTTTCTCAGTGTTATTGATTTCAAGATACTTATTTTCATGATATAAAAATACTGTGACAAAGAGCAGCAGGATTAGGATCCATGCTGCTTATATAACCACGCAGAAACCCTATTGTGTTTAATCTGACCTTTTCTCCTTTTTTCCACCCCTTTTGATTAAACCTGGCCTCATCCAAAACTCTGGCATACCCACCTTCCTTTCCCTTGAACAACCCTCCCTTCCCTTTAATCATTGAGCCCTCAGAATGAGGCTCTGGTTGGTATCAAACAAAATGGACTAAACCCTGGGGAAACCAGCCAGAAAGATGCCATGGCTGACATCAGGACCAGATGCAATGACCAATTACCCACTACCCTAGCAGGAGCCAACTGAGCTCGGACCACACTGGGTCCAGCAATCATGACCAAGAGAAACCCTGTCTGTTCTGTTCCATATGGTTGTAGAAAACCATCCAGTTGCAGAAACATGAACCTAGGTAAACCAGGCGGGCATTTTATTAATGCCAGTCAGTTGATCAAAACAATGAAAGGGGCTTGCCTATCAGTTTGTTCAATGTCCACTGGCTTGTGGCTTTTTGTCAGCAGTACTCAAAGTTTTGAGTTTTGGATTTTGGCTACAGAAATGCCTCCAAGAGGGTGCTGTGCATATTGCAAAGGAAGAATCTAGAACAGAAAGTCCCTCACTTCTGCTCCACAATGTGAGACTGTCTGGCTGATACAGAGACTACATTCAGTTAGTAAGGGTAATAGATGGTACTTATTTTACGTGTCTCTTTCCCAAATCGAAGACAGCTGCGTAGGCACACAGTGTCCAACAGTCACAGAATGTCTCTATCTAAAAGGTATGTACATGTATTAACATTCCTTCAAGAAGCAGTAGCTTTAGTAAGCAAGTTCTCCAAAAGTGCACATATAAGTGAACTGAAATCATCTAAATTGTTCATATAAAAATGAAAAGTATATTCTAAATCCATGTTAGAAACTGTACATTTGAAGGCAGAAAAATATAAAGGAGAAATAAAGAGTAAAAAACTATTGGTAGTTGCAGGGGAGATTAACTATTTCCTTGGTATGTTTGAGTTGGATCCTTTTGAAAATTTTATCTATCTGTTGTCTGGAAAAGTTTCCATGTGAGGGAGAATCTTGTTGCCTTTAACAAACTATTACAATAAAGAATAGCTAGAAATAGGCTTCTAGAAATGTGCATGAGAACTCCATGCTACCTAAACAGGCTTTCAGGTAGTGAGTTTGGAAAAAATACCAGGCTTTCAGAGCCAAAACTACCTCTGAATTATTGTTCTTAAGTAACTCTTTAAATGGAATGCAGTCATATGTAGTAACATGCTGTTTAAGATGATTTATTGGACAAAGTTCTGTGGTTTACACTTCAGTATTTCATCAACTGCAAAAATAAGGAAATTCACGGGCCTAATAGGCTTTTGAAATAATACTTATGGTTCCTAAAAATGTACATTCATATAGTTTAAAATGAACCCATTTTAAGAAAGTTCAAGCTTATTCAAGCCTTTAATCTCACAAAATATATGAATATTGTTGGGAACATTTCTATTACAAAAGGGTCTTCAATTTACCAAAGGACGCAAACACTAGGCTATTTTCAAAGTTTTAATTATTTTTTTTCCAGTCTAAAGAGGGGTTACAACTCATGCTGTACTCACACAGTTGCCTCTGTGCAACCACGGGGATGAGAGGAGACGTCAAAAGGAGGGAGTTCTACAAAGATGTGCGCAGGCAATGGACAGGTGTCCCTTAGAGAAGCCTTCAGAACAACTGCCAGTCAGGTATAAAGACCCTTGAGTTTAAGGGGGCAGTTCTCCTCTACATATCCGTGCTTTTTTCTCCCCTTAACCACTCTCCGTCACACTGGAAAACATGTCATAACAGTGAATCCTTCAAAGGGTATGGGAGAGTCCCTATAGTTACCTTCTGAAACACTGGTATTCTCTTAGGGAGAAATCTTCCAGTGAAGGGAAGGAGGGATTTAAAATATCTAAGTATTCAAGTCAGATTAACAGATGTGTCAAGGTACAAGCCAACTGGTGCTCTTCATGTTTTGAAGCTAAGAAGGCTTTGGCTACAGGATTTCCTTTTCAGCTAGAAAACACACCCTGCTATTCCAGGATGAAAGGCAGCAGCACAGGCGAGTCCTAGCCTCAGAGGGTCAAGCACGCTGTCCCATCCTGCATCTTTCTTCCTCCCTGACTTCATTCTGGCTGCATGGCTAAGTAAAACATTCCAACTTACATTTCCAAAGTTTTTAAGGAATCGTTTTAAGAACAACATAATAAATGCAAATAATTAGAACTTAAAATGCTGTTCTAACTTTAACTCTATTTTTGGTTGTTCAAATCAAAACGAAACCTACCAACACACGGTCCCAGGGTTTTCTCAAGCTAATCAGCGTTTCTTTGGCAATGTTAGAGTGAGTAATGTGGCTGGCCATGCTAATTAACATTTTATAAGAAATGTAATTAAAGTGTTGAGATAGGAAAATAACTAGAAATTTGAAAGAAACTGTCATACATCAAACCTTATAAACCTTAAAAAATTTTACAGAATGTAAACAGTAAAAGCATATTATGCAAGGATGTCCTAAGGTAATTTTCATATAAGTCATGAAACAGATTGAGTCAACGGTAGTCTCACTTTGATGGCAACAAAGGATACACAGAAATGGCACTGTCCATTAAATAAATCGAATGAGGTGTTGATAACCCTGCAACCACAGTAATCATTCTCCTCTTTCCTCGTACCACAGGTCACTTTTACGTATTATCAACAATTACACTACATTCAAAATAAACCTCGACTTCGATGGTTCAGGCAGAAAACTGCATACACAGGAACAAGAGATTTGATAACATTTTTGAGGAAGACTCATCTGCACCAAGTTAACGAGTCCTGTTAAAAGGCAGCTATAAAAATACACATTATCACGAGATAGACAGAACTTTAAAATCCAGTGAAGAAGGGTGGAGAGAGCCTGGGATTTCTGAATGTACCCGAGCGCCGCCAGCCCGAAGGCGGAGAGGCTCGGTAGGCGCATTCAGCACCCTGGCAGGTTAAAGGTCGTAGTGTGCAGCCTCTCTCCGGCACACGGAGAGCGTTCCCCACGTTACACCTGGTCTCGCAGGCGGGCCAGCCTCTGGGACAGCTCGTCCTGCTCCGCCGAGGCCACGCTCGTGCCCACCGAGTCGGTCTGGCCCTGCGGCAGCTCCATGTTGAGGTCCAGGCCGGCCTCGTCCGCCATCTCCTGGAGCAGCATCTCCACTTGGCCCTGGGGCGTGGTCAGCGTCGTCGTGCTGCTCATCGTGTCTTCCATCTGTTGCGTCTGGACGTCCAGCGTCTCAAACTGGTGCTCGAATTTGTCCATCAGGGCGGAGATCTTCTCCAGGTTCATGGTTTTCAACGTCGCATCCATCGACTTCACCACACCCGCCATGGACTTGGTCACCTTGCCCATCGTCACCGCCGTCTGGACCCGGGCGGCCACCGCGTCGACCCGCGCACTCATCCTCAGGAAGTTCACCCCCTGGTTCTTCTGGCGGATGGCATTTTCCGCGTGTATCTTCGCGACTTCCATGTTGCCCTTCTGAATGGCCTTTTTAATCTTGGCCTTCTCGGCCTTCTCCTCTTTGTCGCATTTTTTGGCGCTTCTGCTCAGCTCCTTGGCCGCGAACTTCAGGTTGAACAGATGTTTCTCCATGTTGGACATGGTCGGGGCGGGCGGCCGGGCAGACGAGCGCCGAAGGGAGGCAGCTAGCAGGTCCGCTCGGGGCTGCAGCTCCTTTGTTTTGGTCCTACTTCCTGTTTTTGCTGAGTGGCGCAGGCGATGACGTCAGAGCTCGGCGCCGGGAGGCGGGGCACTGGGGGGCGGAGCCGGGGGCGGAGCCTGGGGCGGGGCCTGTGGGAGGGACCTTAAGGCGGGACGGCCCCGGGAGGCGAGCTCAGACCTGACTCAGGGGACCAGGACGGCTGACTGCGGCACTTGCTTTCCCGCTCAGTTCTGCCCCCCCCCTTTTTTTAAAATACATTTTATTGATTTTTTACAGAGAGGAAGGGAGAGGGATAGAAAGTTAGAAACATTGATGAGAGAAGCATTGATAAGCTGCCTCCTGCACACCTCCTACTAGGGATGTGCCCGCAACCAAGGTACGTGCCCTTAACCGAAATCGAACCTGGGACCTGAGCCAAACCTGCTAGGACTCTGCCCGTTTTTTAAGTATATAAATAAGATTCACGGAAAGTCATGTTCACACACCCACTTTCTTAGGCATCATCTGCTGGGATGTGCAGGATGTGTCTAGAGCTGCAGGTAAAAAGCATCCCGACTCTAATCGTGCCCCGCCTCCAGGTGACTGGGCAGAGGGCTGAAAACCAGCCTCAGCTAGGTCTGCAGACCAAAGCTTTCTCTCTTTGCGCGAGTAACTTCCACTTTCGGAGGGGAACCTGAAACCACGCCCTGTTAATACATGAAACAATGAGACAAAAGGTGTGCTATTGTCCCGCCTCACAATCTTTGATTACGGTTTGGGCTGCAGTCCATTTTTATTTATTTTGCCAATGGGTGAAAATACCTCTAAAACCACAGACCACCACATTTTTAATGTAGCTGGAAGTTCGGTTTATTGGTGAGCTGCCAGCAGCTATCGTCCAAATATCTTTCTGTGAATTCATAATAAAAAACACACACACCATCATTTGCCGACACTATTCTATCTATTTGATGCTTCATAAATATCCAAGGAGCTTCACTCATATTTAGGTTTGACAGGCTCAGTTGTTGTTTCACCGGGAAATTATGCAGGCAGAGAACAGTGCAGCGCTGGGACCCACACTCACTGGCATGCATCAAAACTGTCACAACGTATTATACCCTTCAAAATGCAGCTTTAAGTGGCAGCAATGTGCTGTGGCTTTTTTCTTTTAGAAAGATTGCTCGGATACAGCAATAGCAAAATATAAGAAGGCCCAACCTGCCGAGTGAGCTGGGTTGATCATGATTACTGAGAGCCAATTCTGTTGAGAGATCATTCTGATCCAGAGATTCCCCATCCCCGTGTGCCTCCTGTGATAACTTGCCGAGTGTGTTGCATCACAAACGAAAGATGCGCCGGCCTTAAGTGCATTTTCCTAAAACGGCTCTGGTTACCTCACTCTCTGCCTCCAAGCCTGGGCAGAAAGGCTGAACTCCTCTATGTGGCATACTGGGTCCCCGTTCTCTCATCTCTTTCCTTCCCCTATGCTCCAGCTAAACCAGAGTGAAGCTTCTTCCCCGGCTGCCTGGGCTTCCACCCCATTCATCTCTGCCTATTGCCCCTCCTCAAAAGCCACCTTCTCCACGAAGCCCCCCAGGGCCCCTGCCTCTGCGGTGCCATTGTACTCTGCAGCTCTGCCGAAGCACACAGGGCAGAGTGCAGAGACAGGTTACGTACTGTATCATGTACCAAGTGGAAGCAGAGAACAGTCTTATTCCTTCTCCCAGCGGACAGCGAGTTTTCTGCACACAGTAGGCGCTGCATCCAATAAGGTTTTGCTGAGCTGAATTGTGATTGGCAGGGAGAGGGCATTACCCT
This sequence comes from Murina feae, assembly GCA_004026665.1. Classification (NCBI taxonomy): domain Eukaryota; kingdom Metazoa; phylum Chordata; class Mammalia; order Chiroptera; family Vespertilionidae; genus Murina; species Murina feae. The sequence goes on along the minus strand of PVJC01018758.1, from coordinate 752 downwards.
CATTAGCAGCTGAGCCAAGATTACTTTTTCCCCTAAAGTAGAACTCTTTCCTCACATGTGACATTTCTAGAAACAGAATAATAATAATCCTATATAATAAAAGGGTAATATGCAAAATTGACCCTAACATCAGAACCACTGGGAATGACTGGTCACTATGACACACACTGACCACAAGGGTGCAGACGCTTAATGCAGGAGCTACCCCTGGTGGTCAGTGCACTCCCACAGGGGGAGCTCTGCTCAGCCACAAGCCAGGCTGACAGCTGCCAGCACAGAGGTGGTGGTGGGAGCCTGTCCTGCCTCCTCATCAGCGCTAAGGATATCCAACTGCAGCGTAGGCCTCCTCCCCGCTGGCAAGTGGACATCCCCCAAGGGCTCCTGGGCTGCTAGAGGGATGTCTGACTGCCAGCTTAGGTCCCATTCCCTGGGGAGTGGGCGTAAGCCAGCAGGTGGACATCCCCTGAGAGGTCCCAGACTGCAAGAGGGCACAGGCTGAGCTGAGGGACTCCCCCCCGCCAAGTGCACAAATTTTTGTGCACCGGGCCTCTAGTAATAATAATCTAAACTAATAAAAGCGAAATATTAAAATTAACCGTTTCTCCGAGACAGGGTAAGCCACGCCCACCAGCCAATCAGAGCGGCTGTATGCAAATTAGCCCAGCCAACATGGCGGCCGCCACTCACGGACCTGAGTAAACAGCCCTTTCCATTGCGGCAGCAGCGAAAGTGAAGCTGCGCCCCTCAGCTCA